>PVLC010014552.1:0-39085 GCA_004027655.1 Graphiurus murinus | reverse complement strand
AAAAAAAAAAAAAAAAAAAAAAAAAAAAAAAAAAAAAAAAAAAAAAAAAAAAAAAAAAAAAAAAAAAAAAAAAAAAAAGACATATAGTAGTACCATAAGAGAAATGTTTTAGATGGCTTCTTAGGGGGCGTTTTGTTGACAGAAGCTTGGAAAGTTCAACACAGTTATCATGAAAACTCTTGCATAAAGTCATTGTGGCTTGAACAAGGCTAAAGATGCAGAGTTACAAATGTGAGAAATGTAACACAAGAAGAGGTAGGGTTTGGGCCCCCTTAGACATAGAGTGTGAGGTGGAGACATTTAAAAGGGCTTTTAAGAATTCCAGGTATATGTTTATGGCCTTGTTGGTGATGGTTTCATGACTTTACATTTATCCTCAAACTCACTGTGATATATACATTAAATGTGTACAGTTTTTTTTACATGTTAATCATATCTGAATAATGTTTACTTTTACAAAGACTGACATATCCATTAAAAAGAGTTCCAGCAGATAGGTTATTGAAATAATTATAATATCTTGAGAAGACCAAAGGAATTCATTTGGTTTTATATAAATTGAGTTTCAGGTGGCTCTGGGCCATTGGAGTGAATAGAGTTGAAAATAAAGTGTTGGGAAACTGGTTTGTGACTGAAGTTGAACTTGAATAATCATTACAGGGAAGTAATAATTATGGATAATTATGGGAAGTAAGCTTTATGAGCCTTCCAGACAAAGAAGTATTTGGAGAGAAAAGCGAACTGAAGACAGAACCTGGAGGGTGTCATTCTGTGGGTTAGAAGAAGAGAAAAGAGTCAATCAAGGTGACTGTGGTTGTCACTATTGTAAAATCTTTGGATGATCCCTGTCTTCTAATTTTCATACCTTCCTGTAATCTCCTCCTTTTGCATGTGGGTTGGGCACAGCAGTTTGTTTCTAATTAATAAAATACAGCAAAAGTGACAGAAGGTCAACTCAAAGGGGAGGTTCTAAGAAATGTGTCTCCCATCTTTATGGCATATTATCTCTTTCTGTCTTTTTCTTTCTTTCTTTCTTTCTTTCTTTCTTTCTTTCTTTCTTTCTTTCTTTCTTTCTTTCTTTCTTTTTTGTGTGTGTGTATATGTGTGATACTAGTGATTGAACTCAAGGCACATTATACCTCTGAGCTACAGCCCCAGACTTATTTTATTTTTTTACTTGAAGCAGGGTCCCTCTAAGCTGCTGAAGGTCTCACTAAGTTGCTGAGGCTGGCCTTAAACATGTTTCAAACTCCTAAATGCTGTGATTACACTCATGTGCCATCACACCTGGCTTCCTCACATGGTCTTGAGGGAGAAAGCCACTGGGAAAGAATGGAGGACAGCTTCCAGTCAGCAGCTAAAAAGCAAATGAGACCCTTGACCAACTGTCCTGGGGGAATGGAATCATACTAGCAGATGCTTGGTGAGCTTGGAAGTAGATTCTCCCCTACACAAGGGGACACCACAGGTTCTAGCCGCAGCCTTGTAAGAGACTATGCAGGGGCTGATCCAGCTAACCTGTGCCTGAATTGCTGATACAGATACATAGACACTATGAGATGATAGACTTTGCCATTTTAATTTTTAAGTTTGGGTGTTACCCAACAAAACAATTTGTTACCCAACACTACATAACCTTATATAGGCAGAGATAGGCCTTTGAAGAGATAAGAATGGAAACAAGATAATAGTGCAGAGTTATAGGAGACCAGAGAGAAAAGAAACTTCAAGAGGAAGGGAGTAATCATAAAGCTAAAGATGGCTGAGAGGTTGCATAGTTTATTGGATTGAAAAAACACCCTTGTACTTGGAAGTCAGATTTCAGAAAGTCCTGTGAGTGAAATGCAGTGGATAAATTATCACATCACTTTAGATGGTAAGACTGAGGATGTGTGTCAAAAGCAGACTACTAATATGGGATGTCTGGCAGAAAAAAAGTGGAGTTAGTAACTTTGAGGGCATATTCTTATTTTTATGATATAAATGCTTAGGCATAACTCTGGGAGGAAGGGAAGGCTAAAGATCCAAAAAGGTACTAGGGAGAAGAGTTTTTTTTAATCAAGTACCTACTGTGAGCCCCACACTATTTTCAGCAGTAGAGACATAGCAAAGAAAAAAGAAGAAAAGAAAAAAGTAGGTAAAGGAAATAAAATAAGAAGAGCATATAATTTGTTAGGTGCTAATGTGTGCAGTGGAGAAAGATATTCTTGAGTAATATTATTCATTCTTGTGAGGCAGAGAAATACCTCTCCGTCCAACAAAAAAGATTAAAATATCAGAAGAAACTAGAGACACTCATAAAGGGAGGGAGATTGGGGTTAGGGCAGTTGACCCACTTTGTAGATTAAAGTGACCTTTTATGTCTGCTTTTGTGTAATGCTTCTTTTAGCATATATTTGTCAACAATTTGCTCGGCTCCTACTTCCCTCACTCTATTTATGAAGAATTGGCACATGTTGGAGGACTAAGCGTTGATGTACAATCTCCATCCCTTCCTTATGGCTGGTGATAAAATTCATGGTAACCAGGGTGGTACATTTTCCAATTACACATTCTATTGTCTCATTAAGCTGTCATTCGTCACCTGTACCTACCTATCAACTAGTGCATTTTACTTCATTATGTGCCCCAAGTCATCTTTAGTGACAACCAGCATGTCCCAAATTGTCACAACAAGTCCTAATTTCAAGCAGCAAAGCATGTTTTGGTTACACTTTAAGGTGAATTTATGTGTATAATATGGTTTCAGCAAATGTGAAAGCGGGAAATTGATTTCACCTCCTCTCCCTATACCATATTTCTATATGGCATGTAACTTTGAACCATTGTTTTCAGGTTAACATCTAGCTTTTCACCATGGGTAAGGGACTTTACATCTGTGGCCTTAACATAATGGCTCATGGAGCTTGGACAGCTTGCCTGAAGTCACTCAATATATCGAGGTCATGCCTGTGGTCTTTATAGGTTTGTTATCTAGAGTAGTTAGTAATTTCAGAAATGATAAAGCAATTCTGGCAAGGATTTTTGTAAAAGGTCCCTGGAATGGGGATGAGCTCTAAAAATGAACAAACTCATCTGTCTTGGGCTACATTCAGCCAAAGAAATCAAATTTTGTCATTTTCCCTCTTCCCCACTGAAGTTCTGTTTGTACCACACTGTAGATCATTTTCAAGTTTTTTATTTATTTTATGAGAGATATACAAATATTTTCCCCTGTATTAATTCCATGTGTAGTTGATAAGAAAACCCATCTCTACATCTGAATCTGAATCCATGAACCAGGGCAGTGAGATGATACCTTCAGTTTCTATGTCTTAATTCTCACATGGTACATGAAAATATTCCATGTCTCAGGTTCACTGTTGCTCTCTCTCAAACTCTGCTCTCTGCTATAGATGCCTGAGACCTGACACTACACAGTGGGTCCAGGTTTCATGTGCAGATAATCAAGTTTTCCAGCCGACTTCAAGCAAACTCAAGCCACAGTCCTTTCTGCCTTCACCATTCCCTTGGTTCAGAACAGGAGGCCCTGTTCCACTTCCCTTGAGTTTCTGGTGCTTTCTGAAACCAGACTCCCCAACCTTCCTTTGCCTGCAATATTCCAAAACAACATTCTGGGAATTCCCACTTGGAGATTCTTCCTAAATTTTTATATAACCAGTGGAGCTATGAATATGATTCAGACAGTGGCCAATTTTCTATCCTTTCCTTCCGTTAAGCTTTTTCCAGTTGGGCTCATTTAATTCCCTCCCCCACAGCAACCCCTCTTCCCAAATCCATATTCATAATCTTCTTAGTGGGAGGTAGAGGGCATTAAATCCTAAAGGTTTCTGCTAAATTTCTCCATTCCTCCTTTGCAGCAGGGGGAAGCTTGTGTTTCGGCCGGGTATGCTAGTAATGGGATTTTTTTCCCTTTTCCTTAACACAGTTCTATAATTAATGCGTGTTTCTTTGATTCTACATTTATATTTAACGCATTTTAAAAGGTACAAAATGCGTTTTAAAGATGCTTCACATTCCCTAGTGATCACTGGAGTACAGAGGAGCCATGTAAGGATTATGAGAGGAACTCACAGGAAGGAGGGGAAGGCTATTGACAGAGACTCCCCAGAGCAGAAGCCAGAAGGGGAAGTTCACGGACTTGGAGACTCTTGCACCACCTGCTGGTAATTTAAGAAAGCAATTAAATGCCAGACGTGGACTGACGCACTCGCCTTGGCATTTGGGAGCAACCACACTCTTTGGGTATCATTTTATCATCAAAGTCTGGAGGGCTGACAGATGTAGAGCTTGTGCTTAAACTTATGGAAAACTCAGTTTTGGCATTGTGCACCCCTGGAAAACTGGCTGATGTAAAAAAGAACCCTTTCTCTTCTTTCCCTCAATCCTCTCCAACCTGACCTCAGCCCTGTGAGAGCTTCGGGTTTTTGGATGCTGTTCTTTTCGCTCTACACCAACACTGCCTCCCTGGCAAGTTCCTAAGTGGTCTTTTTCTCTCTAACTCTTGGAGTTCATTTCCTGAGAATAATGTCTACTTTGTTGTCCCTTGAAAGTGCCCAGAGGCATTCACTATATGCAAAGAGACCTAGACCAGGCTACTTCTATGGCCTACAAATTGTGGAAGAGGAAGCTCAGGGGAGAAAAAGGGAAGCACACAAGCTGGAACAAGGGCCTTTTCTCCTTGAGTCCAAGGTGCCTGGGCTGCATCTCTAGGCTACCTTAATGAACATCTAGCAGTCACTGCACTGATAAGGAAGCTGCTTAGCATATGATTGTCACTCAATACAACTGACCATCATTCTTTAAACCTGAGATTTTAGGGGTTCAGGTGACTTCTACATCCAGTTGTTCTCAGCAAGTATAATACAACAAAAATACCTTGGAGCTTGTTAAATTGGTGGTTTCCTGGACTCTGTCCCAGAGACATGAATTTAATAGGTCTGAGTAGGGCTCTGGAATCTATACGTGTAGCAAAGTCTCTGAATGGCTCAGCTGCAGATGATGTTCAGGCCACACTTGAAGAACACACTGAGTCACCAATGTGGAAAAGGTCTCACATGGCTTCCATTTCCAAAAAGTGTTTCTGCAATTATATCCTCTGTCCTTTTTTCACACCCTCTTCATCATTGCCATTTTGCAGGGAAAGTATATTATTGTTATAAAATTAGAAAATACAAATTAAAATAAAATGTCATAGTTTAAACTCACACTGAGATGACCTATGTTAAACTGTGAACTTTCAGTGAGTATTCAAGAATTTTCATACATGCACACATATATAATATGCAAAATATACAGGTAGATATTTCTACTTTATAGGTTGTTTTGTTCACTTATCAATATTTCATGAATGTCATGGCATGTAAGCAAATTCACAATATCTTCATCATTATTTTTGATGACTATTCCACTAAACATATATGATTGTTCAGCCAGCGTCCAAGTGCTGAGTATTTAGACTTTCCCCCAATGCTTCTACCCTTATAAACAAACCTATGGTGAACATTTATTTGCCTATGCCTACTGGTTCAATGATTTCCTGGGGACAAATTACTAGACATGGAGGTGTCCAATCAAAGGGTAATAGATCTTAAGGCTTTGATAAATTGCCAAATATTCCTAAGAAATGTTTCTTGATTTACCCTCTCAGCAGCATTTTATAAAAGTGAGGAAACACACCCTTGCCAATCTGGATATTATAATTAGAAAAAAACTATTCCCATATGCTCTGATATAGAAAACTATTTTTATTGTTTTCATGTGCAGTTTTTTTTTTACTTTTAGAGAGAATGAAACTCTCCTCTCTCTCTCTCTCTCTCTGCTGTATGTTTGCTACTTGAGGTTCTGACTTTATGAGCTACATATTGACATTCTTTGCCCACTATATTTTTCAACATCTGTCTTTTACTAACTAGGAAGAAGTCTTTTTTTTTTTTTTTTACACTTTTTAATATTTTTACATTTTTTAGTGTTGTGGTACTGGGGTTGGAACTTAGGCCTTTTTTGTACTAGGTAAATCCTCTACCACTGAGCTCACCCTCAGCTCTAGGAAGGCCTCTTTATACTAACATTTAATGCCCCCCTTTTTGTGGTATCGGGGAATTGAACTCAGGGTCATTCTACCTCTTAACTACACCCCTCGTCCTTTCTATTTTTTAATTTTGAAACAGAGTCTCGCTAGGTTGCTGGAGAATCTTGCCAAATTGCTGAGGTTGGTTTCAAACCTGTAATCCTCCTATGTCAGCCTCGTAAGTACTGGGATTACAGGTGTGCCACCATACCTAGCCATTTAACACTTTTTTTTTTAGTACACTTTATATTAACACTTTGTTTTTTCCACAATGGCACATATGTTAAATACATTAGTACCACACAGACTATATATTTGTAAATATATGTTCCTAGACACTTAAAAAAAAAATTGTCCATGGTATTTTTAACTGGTTTGCTTTTATTGCTATAAAGAAATCATTGAATTTTGTGATGTTAAAAAATGTATCAAAAAGTTATTTGAGAATTTCCACCTTTAATATCACACGTGGAAAGATCTCTTCAACTTCACAATTATAAAAATGTTCATTTAAATTCTCTTCCAATATTTTAGTTTATTCTTACATTTAGATATTTAGTCCATGTGAGATTTTTATCATTGTAGATGAATAACTTTATTTCCCATAGTCATTTCCCCTATTTTTTTTAATAAGAGAAAAGTTCTGAGTAGTTATTTACATTATATACACACATGTGATCTGTAAGAAACAAAATGTAATATCTCTTTAGGGAGAAGATCTCTGATACCAGCTTCACAGAGAACTTTCTTCTTGCCCTAGATTTGAGACTACCTAAGCTCTATCACTTCCCAAGAAAGCCATCAGTATTCCTTTTGCTTCTCATCACATCCAAGTCCATGGGTTTGCAAAGACAGTTGTACCTCAGATAAATCCACAAGCAGAGGAAAAGATAAGTAACCCACTGTGATTTAATATCAAGATTTCATTTGTTTCCTCCAGTTGCTTCCCTTTCTCCTCCAGTATGTCCCCATTCCCCACCCGCAGCATGGTGAAGTAAAATGAGCCCCCCTCCCCCCATATGGGAACACAGATGTGTATTCTAACCCTGGTTGTGCCAGTGATTGAGTCTGATTCACTTCTCTGAACCTTTCTCAAAATGTGTGTGTGTGTGTGTGTGTTGTGTGTGTGTGTGTGTGTGTGTGTGTGTGTGCACATTAGTCGGCTTGAGCTGGATTATGCGGATTAAGCAACAGAAATTAATTTCCTCACAGTTCTGGAGGCTCGAAGCCCAAGATCAAAGTGCCAGCAGAGTCCGTTTCTGGAAGGTCTCTCTTCTTGACTTGTAGATGGCTTTCCTCTGTGTGTGTGTGTGTGTGTGTGTGTGTGTGTGTGTGTGTGTGTATGCATGTGCACGTGCACCAAGAAAGAGATGTCTGATGTCTCTTCCTCTTCAAGTAAGGATACTAGTGCTATAGGATTGGGGGCTCACCCTTATAACCTTATTGGGCCTTAATTACCTCCTTAATGGTATTATTTCCAAATATATATATTGGCAGTTATTTATCTCTGAACTTGGGTGGAAGGCACACTTCAATTCATAATAGTACAGACCTCTAGATCTCATGTAGATTTAAATACTTTGAAAACAGTTTGCAAATAACTGTCAGTGACTTTTGGAGAAAGAGCCTAAAAATTTTTAAATTGCATTTCCATTGTAATCAGCTAGAGAGGATTGAAGATTTTCCAAGGCTTTCCTAGGAGCCAAATTTTTCAAGAGGTGTGCAGCATCATCTTTTCCCTTCAATGACATGGTCTCTCAATTCGATGCATTGAAACAACAGAACAACACAAAACTCAGTATGACTAAGGACAAAATGTAGGCTTCAAAGGATGCCCCTATGCACTTGTAATCAGATGTGAGGTACATCTTTAGAGTTCAAATCTTGAAGGTGTGTTGAGACTTTGGTCCATCTTCTGAGTCTTTCCCACTTTCAGAGACACGGTAGAAGGATGCATCAAATTTCTCCTGAGAAAATTTCCATATTTGTGTGTTGGCTCCTTCTGAATGGAGGCAGGCAGCCCTAGTTCTGAGCTGCTGCCCTTTATCTTCACATGAGGTATGGACTGGAGGCCTACTAGAGTGCCACTTAGGCATATGTAGGCACGTTACCTTCAGAGAGACCAGGAATCTCTGGAATTTGGGATCAAATAAAAAAAAAATAAGAAATAGCATCAGCATTTTCATTCCTGAAAATAAAATTTATTTAGAAAACGGAAGCCAATTTGAACAAAGGGCAGGTTCCTGGTTCTGAACCAATCATTCCAACCAGGCCTCCCACTTCTGTAGAGGAGAGCTTGTGGGGACAAGGTTCAAATCCTTTTCAAAGACAAGTGCCGGCCTTAGTGTTGAAAAAGCTGATAATCCCCAACACCAAATGGGTGAGAAGCCAAACAAATCCCATAGGAGTGCAAGGAGGGGATGGCTGCAGAGCTGCAGACACTGCTAATGAGGAATGTCCATGGCTGACAGAGTGAGAAAACCTGTCCCTTTGCCTCTTGACATACCTCCTTTCTCTCTTGCCTTGGAACACAGGTAGCTAAATACCTGCTCCTGAGCCCCACATGCAGTGCTGCCTGAAGAGCTGTAACCCACCACAAGCGTTGTACCAATCATTCAGCAATTCCCACGGCTGCTTTTGTGAGAAGCCTCTCTCTTAAGCCTCTGGTTTAAGAATTTAGAGTAATCATGTAAAAATGATACCCCTGTGCTCCATGATCCGCTGAATCTCGCTAATGCCGGATCCCAGAAGAGGGCTTATTAATGGTGAGACGCAGTGCCTCTCTCTCAGCTCATGTTTCACACGGATCTCTCTTATGACTTCAGCTGTAAACCTCACTGCTGATAAAGGGAGTATAATGAACCTAGCTGCTCCGTGAGAATGAAATCTGGGGCTGTCGAAGCCATTACCTACTCTATCTCCTGGTGCTAGGGTAGCTATGAGAAGCACACTCTGTGGCTGTGGGAAACAGAGGGCAAGGCCACTTCCTCCTGCATCCCAGACTTTTCTCTCTGTCATGGTATAAGTGGCTGCATTTAAGGATCAATATTTGTTATGTCATGTGCATCTATGAATGCATTATTATCAATCTCACTGTTATGTATAATTATAATGCACCATTAAATTTTTAAAAATTATCAATATTTGCAACTGGAGGGATGCCATGATTTCTCAAATAGTCTCCCCATCCCTCATTTTTCACGTTATTAGCTTCTACATGGATGAAGGACTCATCATTTTTTGTGCACTTTTGTCAAAAATACTTAATGCCTTGGAATCCTTGGATCCTGTGGACGGGATCATTCTAGAATGCTTTTGAGCTCAGAACTTCTCCCACTTTGCTCTGCCAGTGACCTCTAGGCCTAATGTAAGTCTGCAGCACATGCCAGACTTTGCATGATAATCGCCTCTCTGGACTTCATCATTCCCAGCCCTTTCCCATACACCAAGTGGCAGGAGAAATGGCAGCTCCTATCTCACGTGAGAAACTATTTCTAGAATCCAAGCTCTAAGACACTGGTTGGCACATGTTTCTGTAGAGCCTGTTTTTGAATACAGAATTTCACACTTAAAACAGCTTGACTGTGTATCAAGCTTTATCCTTTCCCAAACACTCACACCCAATATCACATTTGCCGCTTAAGCAGTCAAGCAAGGGACTCAGAGAATCTCATTCTAGATAGGATAAAACTGAGACCAGCAGATATTAGGCCTCTTACTAAAGCCACATTAAAGTTTAAGCTGTGGAACAAGGACTAGGATATGGGATTACTCGACTCCCAGCAAAGGCAACTTCCAAATGTGCCATTTCTTTCAAACCAAGGAGTTAGTTACCTTATTACTTAGTGACTACTCAAAATAAACAGCAACAACAAAAGGCTCTCTGAAGAGATGACTGATTTTGAACACATAGTTCTCAAGCAAGACATGTTTCCCTTATTTTTGAGTGGTGCACAATGACAGGTAAAATGTAGCTATTTGACCCATGTTCTCAAGCAGAAGGTTCCTGGGGCATTGCGAATGTCTTGTGGCTAGACATCTGGCTCAGGCCTTGGATACTTTGGTGGGTAGCCAGAGATTTTACTTCTGCACATCTCACTCCCAGGAATTAGGTTCTGTTCTGGAATCACTCATGTTTCAGTCAATGGTTAAAAAAAAAAAAAAAAAAAAAAAAATCCTTGGAAAATGACACCTTTTTGTAGTGAGGAAGGTAAACACTTGGGAATTAAACTGTCAATTCTGAAAGACCAGCCAGGGTCCCTGCTTTTCAAACAGGTCCTCCTGCCCCTGTGTCATCTCTAGGTAGATACACAGACACTTATACATAAACACATGCCAATATTATTCACTGAAACTTTGTCATAAAAACAAATCTTTCAGCAGGACCCCTCAGACAACCACTCTGGCCTCATCTGAATTGATAGTGCCATTTAAAATGTACTTTTCACTTACTTAACTTTAAAAAAGCACCTCATTTTACTTACTGCTTATTGAATAAAGGATTAGTATTATTTTCCTTCCGCCAGTGAACTTCCTTGCCCTTCATCCTCAGTAGATTGTATGTCTTTGTGTTTCTCTGCCAAGATGTCACCGTTGAACAAATCACAGGCCTGAACGCTGCCCAGTGCACGCTGTGATAACTTTTTATTCAGAATTGCTTGAGGTCATCTCAATGGGAGTAATAGGTAGGAATGAGAATTTACCCCCAACTTGAATTAAAATAACTTCCAAGTACTTCCTAGAGCAGGAACAAAGATGAAAGGGGCCCCAAATTATGGGAGTATTTGAAATAACAAGGCAAGGGTGTCCTTTGAAATATACTCAGCCACATTTGTTTGCCTTTAAGTCAGATCACCTTAGCCAAGGACATTGGGTGGCGGGAACAAATGGTTAATGATTGTGGAAGGAACCTGGCCAATTGGGTTTTCTTTCTTTCTTTTTCTTTTACTTATCTTTTTATATTATTATTATTATTTTAACTTGAGCGAGAATGCCCAGTAGGAGTGCAGACTGGAGGATCGGCTGTCTTTTGAACCAGAGACATCACAGGAAACCGGAGAGGCTCCAAATTGCTAACCTGAGGCCGGAGCAAAAACTTTTTTTCGTTGAAGGGACTGCTTTTTCTCCCCCTTCATCGGATGGCATCCTAAGTCCTGCCGGATTGCAAGTGTCTTTGTTCCTGCAGCCAAGCCTTATGGCTGGCTCACACTCTGCCACGCTCATAACCTCACGCTAGAAAAAGGATTACAAAGAGGGGCAAACACCCCAGAGGGTTCCCCTTTATCAGAGCCTTCTCTGTCAGTGGGCTCCTCATTTCCAGAGCCCTTGTCTGATTATTAGTGTACTGACAGAATAAAAATAACCTCATATTCCTACATGAATCATAAATAAAACCCTTTTATTTCATCAAAGAGGTTGGCAGGTTTATAGTCCTTTGCAATGCAGGCACGATGTGAATGACATACCTTTAATTTTGCTGACAAGCTCATTGGGGTTCGAATGAAAAAAGAGTAAAATGTGGGTGACTTGGAAAATGGTCATGCAGGAGGTTTTTGGTGAGGATAAATATTTCACCTTGCCACTGTAATCAGGGAACCAACTGATCTTGGTAATGAACTCTTCAATTATTGCCCACTTCTGACTCTTCAAAACTGCGTAAGCAAGAATACCACTGTGATTATTGCTGACGTTACAGATAGAAGAAACCTGCAAAGAAAGAAAGAAGGTTGGTGGGGGTGTGGGGATGGGGAGAAGTGGTACAATGGAAAGAGAGTCATTGAAAGTTTGCATCACTGGGTCATCAAATAAAAAAATAACCATGGAGCTGAGCAAAGGAAATAAGATATCCTCCCCCACCATTGCCTATTTCCTCCTTGACTAAACCTTGTTGATTTGAAGTACATAGCTATGCTCCACACTTTTAATTAATCTAGGTTTTAACTTTTCGAATCAGAAAACTCACCACTCAAAAACTCTGCAGTTTGTGTACCTAGCCCAACTGCCTCTCTGCTAAACATAACAGGAAGATTTTTGGAAATCCTTCCTTTAATGGAAAACTAGCATGAAGAGCCATGTTTTGAGTATTGAATTAGTTAAAATTATTTCTGACTTCCTTTTGAGAGGAGGGAAAAATTGAATAATAGAAAGAAGTACTAGATGCTGGGTTCACAATTTGTGTGTGTGTGTGTGTGTGTGTGTGTGTGTGTGTGTGTGTGAAAGAGAGAGATACTGGAGATTGAACCCAGAAGCATTCTACCTTTGAACTACACCTACACCCCCAGCCCAATTTTATTTCTTATTTGGAAACAGAGTCTCACTAGGTTGATGAGAGTCTCTCTATTTGCTGAGGCTATCCTCGAACCTGTGATCCTGCTATCTCAGCCTCCCAAGTACTGGAATTACAATCATGCGCCACCACGCCTGGCTTAGGGTTTATAAATTATTGACCTTCATTTTTTTCAGGAAAAAAAAATTTTTCAACAAAATTTTCCAACCAAGCTTTGGAGATCAGAGTTAAACACCAGAAAAATCAAGGGGGAAAGTAAAAGATTTTAATTTCAGAAAAGGAAGGGGGTCTCGCTTTATAATGAGACCTTTCTAGTGAGTCTGAGAAAACTTAGCCCTAAGGAATGAGCTTTCAGGTGGGCTGGCTTGAGGGCTCCCAACTTAGCTTGAGATTTGTTTTTACTGTCAAATCTACATGTTTTTCCATTACTCAAGACAGTTTGGCAGAAGTTATAGTTGCTACCAATGATCTTTAGGTCTCATCTTATAAAAAAACTGGTCAGACTTGGCAAAGTGTGAGGCTTTCCTACGGCAGTTAAACAGGACAGAAGAGAAGCTATAATGTACTTTTCTCAACTGAAATGAAGCCTTCTTGGAGAGAGGAATTATACTTTATTCTAATTCTGTAGTTTCTGTAGAATCTAAAGTAGTTAAAGTCTTGGGGTTTTAAGTTAACATAGGAAGCAGGACAAGGGTTACTTGAGGAGCCACCAGAGACCCCAGGATTTCTGGCTTTCCTACATAGTCTTGAGACTCAACTTCATGGATCCAGCAATCCTTGATTCTTTGAGTGAGTCCAGGTGAAGTAGCTTGTCTATTCCACGGATTCCTCAATTTTTAAACAGCGTATACAAAATCATGATTAGAAAGGTGCTATAGTGCCAGTTTTGCAGATGAGGATACTGTGGCTCCAGGAGGTTAAATATGCCAAAGATGGTCTAGAAGGAGATCTAAAGGAGTGCCCTGATTCCCAAGAAGAGAGTGTTTATCCTGAGCACGAGTGATAGTTGAAAGGCCTATTCCACACCTCTGAATTTTAACAAGGAAGTGGGCAGTAAAATGATATTAATTACGGTTCTAGGCAAAAGGGAGCTAAGACACTTGTTAAGTAACAAAGGCGGTGCCTTGCTCTTATTTCTCTAGGTGAACACACAGATGCTTACACTGTGGCCAAGAAAACCTGGCCTGCAATAATTTTCCAGGATCTGTCACAGCTGCCATGGGCTCATGCACAAACCCCTCAGGCTGTGTAAGAAAGCATCAGATGGGCTCAAGGAGGGAATGACCAGACGAAGACCACCTGGGAAACAGGGCAGTTTCACAAACTACCCTAAGGGTGGAGAGGGAACATACAGGATTTCTTACAGCAACGAGCATTAATCAGGACCTGCCATGCCTAGCACATTTGTAACCATGAGAGTGATAAAACATTAGTTTTAAAATATTATCTAACCTCACATGTAGAGCTATGCATGTATTGCTACCAAACAAATGCTATACACAGTATGTATGCAACAACTAGGGACGGAGCCTAAAATAGGAACTGGTGGTGCTAACATAACACAAATATTTCTTCCACATCTCTACATATTTGGCAAATGTCTGAGCATTTTACTATTTACCCTGCATTATTCTACATACTTAATGTCTGTAATTATCACTACCTCTTAATGGTAATTTTGCAAGGAAAGTATACTAAGATCCAAGCAGAAAAAGGGAAAATATTTAAATATTTCTAATAGGGAGTATTTGAGGCAGAGAATTGGTAACAGAGAAGATTCAGGACACTAACTTGTTTAACAGAAGCAATGAAAGAACTGGGGGCTAAATAGGCAGTGATGCCATGTCCTCAGATTGGCAGGAAAAGGAGTAAGGTTGAAGTTCCAGAGCCCAGAGGGAACTGGAACCAGGGAGAAAACACAGTCAATTCTAGCAATGAGAGTAGGAGAGAGAAATCTCTCATTTCTTTGCCCTTCACTCTCCTACCAGTGCCTCCCACTGGCCAGAAAACAGAGGCATGCAGTATGCACAGTGAACCCCCTGCAACAGAGAAGAGAGGAGAAAAGGCAGATAATGGGCCTAAGAAGAGACAGACTAAGGACAAGCACATGGGAAGTCCGATGCCAATTTTAGAAGTGTAGAAACTGAGGTTGGGGTGTGTGTGGTTTACCCAAGGTCACCCATCAGTAATTGCAGGATGAAGATTTCAGTCCAGACTTGAGTAAAGGCAGACACTGCACTAGATGCTTCTTGACTATAATTATCACTATCCCTTATGCTAGCACCATGAAAAAGTCTCAGTTGTCCATATTCCATACTTTTCTTATGACACTATTCTTTTTTTATTGAAAAAGATAATAGTAGAGTAAATCGCATATACTATGCATACTAACATTATTGTCCTGATCCTTGCAGTTAGATAAATAAAGGAAGACTGGTGGAACCCAAGAGAATGACAAAAGGGTTTGGAACAATAGTCAAATGTGTACAGTGATGGGTTGCTTTGTTGTCTGGGAATATTCATCCAGAGACATCTCATGACACTATTCTTTTTCTGTGTGCTAGGCTGGGCAACAAGAAGAAAGGTCCTCAGGGATCTAGAATATTCTTGACTTCTGAAATCAGACTGAATGGCCTGTTCCAAACCTATTTAGGGCTAAAACATAACCCTTAGAAATGAGCAGACTGCAACACAGTGTGGTTGGCTCAGCACTATCTAATGGCATTTTCCTGAGGACCCTGGGATTGAGTACAGGATTATCTTTGCTTTTGATTGTTACCTGGTGCCCTCGGCTTCAACTACAGTGTCTGGCTCAGTCTACCACATCTGCCCTGACCTGTATCCATATTCTGAGGCCTGTAGAGCACAGCGCATGGCACCCATTAAGTTCGATTAATGAATGAATCATGTACGGGTTTAAATTGGTTACCTCCATGTCTCCTGATTTGACCTTCACTATGTCCATGTCCTCTGTATGTAACACACTTTAATCTTAACTGGCATCCTGGCTTCAGTCACTTCCAGATCCTCTATGTTAAACTTGTTGGTGTCTCTGATCCCCATGCCAAATCGTATTGATACAATAAACATGTTTCAAATCATGGTATCCCAGGAAAGTGCCATCTGTCAGGCTAGGTTCTTGAAAATTGTCTAAAATCAGCCACTTTCCCTTTCTGTAGAACCTTACACTGTACCTCGACTTAAGTTTGCCTCAGATAACTGTTTTCCAATGCATCACTGATGTACATAGACTCCTCATTGTTTGAAGCAAGTGATTTTTCTTTAAAAACTTGTATGCACTCCCTCAACATGGTCCTTTTTATGAATATAATGAATTTACTAAGAAAGAAGGCATGTGTCTCTATTTGAGAGAGACAGAAAGAAAAAGAAATAGAAAGGAAGGGGGAAAACTGATGAAACCATAGAGAAAGACAAAATCAACTCTATTGAATTCTAGATTGCCATCTTGTCAGGATTTTTGCAAGACTCCTCTGCCACTCTTAATTTTCATTACTTTCCATTTTCCTTGAATAAGCACAGAAACAGGTTCTAATTTTACCAGAGGCTTTTCATCAAATCAGACTTTTTATTCTCACTAGGTTATCCTAGTCACAAAAACATCTCTCTTTTCAAAGCTTGCATAATATTAGCTAACTCTAGTGGGGTACAGCTTCTTGAACCCACACAGTTAAGATGCAAACATTATTCTTTAACCTGACTCCAGTTATCTTTCATCACGGAGACTGACATTCTTAGTAGCCAGAATCTTCACAGAACCTCTAAGGTTTATGAAAAATTTCCTTAATCACTGGCTGTGCAGACATGAACTTTTTGAACTTAAAGTGAGGCATATCTCTCTGTAGTGTTTTGAGAAACCTCAGATGCTCAGCTCTCCTATTCCTAATCTGGTTATAATGAAGACTTTTCTGCATCCAAAGGAGCCTTGTCTCAATCAGGACCTGCCACTCCTTCCCTCTGGCACGGTGCTTGCATAGCAGGTCACCACTTGGCACCCAGGCCACTCGGGAGCACCTAATTATATAGAAGCACAATGATGAAAGGTTTTTGTGGAGGACCGAATCCCACAGAGTGGATCCATGCAAATTCACAGTCTTGCTGTTGTTATCTTCTTTGTGAGAGTTATGCTACCCCCAGTACCAGTACTTACCCCTAAATCTAATGGTGAGGAAGGCAGGGCCAGTAGGACATGCAGAGGCCTGCTTGCATGCTGGCCACTGCGGGTTCTAGGATCTTTCCTTTCCCATCATGGACAAAGCTGTTTTCTTGCAGTTCGTTTAAGAAATAGGAATCTGTATTTCAACTGTAGAATCTAAATGGAGCTGGATAGATAGAGCCTGCAGTTGGCTTAAACTCCATTGTTCCTCTCTTTTAAAACACAAGTTAAAGAAAACCTATATAACAAAATAAATCTATGAATTCACATCTATCCATTGAAGATTTGCACTGGTATCAAAGCAGTGGATTTTTAAAGAGGTCCTAGGCACAGTTGTTTTGTCAAGGTATTTATAGTGTGGTGTCACCGTGGAGATTGCATGTTCCTGCCATCTGACAGAGACTTTGGTCCATATGGAACAATCACTACCCATGTAGCTCCAGAGACTTTCAGGGATTCATTTTCTTTGGACATTGGTTTTCTGGCCTGAAAATGGGATTAGTGATTCATAAGACTTTTTCCTGACTTTGTTAAGATGAGGCAAGTAAATAATTTCTCACAATTACTGGCATATACTAAGCCTTCAAAAAACAGTTGGGAAGATTCAACACACAGACATAACAAAATTGTTGCAGGGAGGACCATTTTAGTGGCCTATGTGATCTTTGAGAGTTTTGACTATAAGTTTGACTATAAGGAAAATTAAATTCACTAGAATGATAAGGACAGATTTCAAGAGATTGAGGTGGATTTCTGTTAAAGAATGGGATTAGGAAGATAGATGTAAATAGGAGGGTAATCTAGGCAAGATCAATTACCAAGCAAAAATGAAAATATGGGAACCTTAGGTGAATTTGAAGAAGGGTGAGAAAATGACTTTTCTGAGTCTGAGATCAAGAAAGGACAAGTGAGCATGAGCCTGGAAATGTGGTGGGGGCCAACATAACATGTTCAAATTATAGGCAGAAGAGAAATTACAGGGCTTTGGGTAGATAGTTAATTGTTAACAGGAGAAATGTAAGAAAACAAATCAGGGAGCCATTGATTAGAGGAGCTTAGAAGATGGGTAGGTTAGTCAGTTATAACTGAAAGAGTCAGAGTATCATGATCTGAATGAGTGGTAGGGAATAGAAAAGAAGATATGGGCCGGGCATAGTAGTGCACATCCCAGAACTTGGAAAGTCAAGACAGGAGGATAGCAGGTTCAAGGTCAGCCTCAGCAAATTAGGGAACCATCAGCAATCTATGAAGACCTGCTTCAAAACAAAAATTAAAAAGAGCTTGAGTGTAACTTAGAAATAGAATACCCCTGGGTTCAATACCCAGTAACAACAACAACAAAAGATAGGGGTGTGTGACACTCAGAAAGAATGGACAAATCTTTGACTGGTTAGATAGGAGTAAGAGAAAAGGAAAGTCTTCCAGTCAATTTTGAAACTTTGTGTTTGCATAACAGGGTATGGTAGCCACCCTAACACAGATAGGAGAACTGAGAGACAGGGCTGACTATAAAGGCAAAGTCAGTTGGAAACCTTAATGACATTTTATCCACCATTGACTTCTAGGTGTCCCTTTAGGATTGAAATGAAGTGAGGAACATAGTTTCAGTGAATTCCAACTGTGTTATATAACATACTTTGAATATGAAATAAAATGTAGCATCTTTTCTACCCATGGCAAGAAGGGCTCTTTGCCAAACGATGCTGGAATAGCACATCTATTTTGTTGGGCTGAGTCACTGTGTCTTCAGAAATGGTTCTAATCTCAGCCCTGCATGATGGCTGTGAAAAGTTTACTTCCATTTTTTTTTTTTTTCATCTCAGGATTTTTTTCCCTCTCTCTAAAAGGAATATAATGACATCAACTTGTCCTCCATTGCCACTGCAATATATTTTGAGAGAAGTTTGTGTATTTTCTGAGAACATGTTCAGGGCTCTGTTCAGGTTGCCTCATCCATGTTCCCAGGGGGCAGTGCTATTATTGCCTCTGGGTCAGGAAGCCTCACTGAGCAGGGCAGGTTGTTCACATTCCTGTCACCCAAGAAGACTGTGAGCTCTTGATGGCTACGATTATACTTAATCTCCATAATCTTTTTGTTTAGTACACAGAAAATAAAATAATAAAGTAAAAAGTAACATGTAAATTTCATTAGTATGTATAATAAGGACTCTCTCGATTAAATAAAAAATTCGGGCCTCTCTTTGATGATCTCAACCCCTTTCTGAGATAAACAAAAACCATTGAAAATTATTGCCTCTTCCAGCTCCAGATACTTTCTTGATTCTTAATTATAAATATGGAAGCTTCTCAGTCAAGTGAAAGGCATATGAGTGAGCCGGGTGTGGTGGCGCACGCTTGTGATCCCAGCATTTGGGAGGCTGAGACCGGAGGATCGGGTTCTCGGCCAGCCTCAGCTACCCAGTGAGGCACTCCGCAACTTAGTGAGACCCTGTTTCAAAATAAAGAATAAAAAATAGGGCTGAGGAGGTAGAATGTCACTGAGCTCAACAAAATAGCTGAAACAATCAAATTATAAAGAGAATAGGTTTATTTTTGACTCACAGTTTTGGGGGTTTCAGTCCATGATTGGTTGGTCATTGCTTTGAGTCTGTGGTAAGGCACCACATCATTGTAGAAATAGGTGGTATAGCAAAGCTACTCTCTTTATAGCTGAGGTGTGAAAAAAAGAGAAAAAAAGACTAGCGTCCCACAATCCCCTTCAAGGACATGACCCCAATGCCCTAAAACCTCCAAGTTGGCCCCACATCTTAAAGGTTTCCTCCATCTTCTAATAGTGCCCAACCAAAGACCAAGCTTTAACACATGAGCCTTTTAGGGGACATTTTAGACCCTAACTACAGCAATGAGTTTCAGTAACGTCCTCATTAAAAGGCAGAACCAAAAAATTAGATTTGCGCTAAGGGAGTACTGGTGTCATCAAAAGCCCAAGTCAACATCCCCAGAATGAATATCCAAGTATTTAGAGCATTATGTATCTTTTTCGATAACATTTGCAACTGCATGACAGGGACATTTGGGCATTTGGGGAAGAAAATACATCTTTTCCAAGTGGTTGTTTAAATTTGTTGAATCTGATAATGTATGTATTTGTACAGAATGAAAATGAATGCCAAGAAGAGAAATGAGAGGTCTCAAAACATTTTTTTGGTCATGCATTTTTTTTTTTTTTTTTTTTTTCTTTTTTTGCGGTACTGGGAATTGAACTCAGGGGCATTCTACCTCTGAGCTACACCCCCAGCCCTATTTTTTATTCTTTATTTTGAAACCAGGTCTCACTAAGTTGCGGAGTGCCTCACTAGGTAGCTGAGGCTGGCGTCGAAGCCGGATCCTCTGGTCTCAGCCTCCCAAATGCTGGGATTACAAGCGTGCGCCACCACGCCCGGCTTTGGTCATGCATTTTGAAAACAACATACAAGGCTGTAGAGTGGCATTTTTTATATACCATTCTACCTATGTTGCTGCTGCATCCTCTTCTTTTGAGGTTAGGACTGGCCTTCAACAATGAATCAATATCTTGATTGTCCTTGACTTTCTTGACTTTGATTAAATTGTTCTTGTATTCTTCAGCAAGTACTAGGTGTGGGTTAGAAATTTTATAATACAGTGGAGAAAATTAGTAAAACAAAAATATTTTGCTGCTTTCTTTTCTAATTGTTGGTGGTTAAACCATAATAATTTATAAATTTATGAAAGCAAAAATAAACTCAGTATTTATGAGTTGAAGCATAAAGAGGATAATAATTACATCATAAAATAGCTAAAATATCTTAAAATTCCCAAGGCTGTGGGTAGAAGCAGCTTATGAAACTCACTCTTATGATCTCTTATTAGTTCTGGTTTATGTTTTAACTACAAATACAAATATATTAATTACAGAAATTACAATAAGACTTATAGAAATAGCCAAAGGAATACAATTTGTTGGTATCCATTTAATTTTTCATTATATTGGCAATATTATCAAAATTCAAGTCCTGATTCTTATGTATCCATACTATACAAGCATTAAGGATTCATGAAATTGCATTCCCAGGCAGCTGTGGTCATTGGATAAGGTAAGTCAAGGATAAATGAAATCCAAAAGTGTACACCAAGCCAAGTCTTCACTTTCCCCTACTTTACCCCTAACCTTGATATTAAAGCTTGTTCATAAGGAACATATTGGCAATTTGGAAATGCTAAGACATGCCAGAATTTTTATTTTCCTTTTCTAATGGTTGGAGAGTAGAGGAAAAATGGTCCAGGGAAATAATAAGAATAAATGGGTCATCTCCATGTTTCCAGGGATCCTATACTGAGAACTGAATTCAGTCATTTGATAAATTCTTGTGGATGTCCTACTCTGTATTTGACACTGTCCTGCATATTATGTAGTTCTGGGGTATGTCTTATAAAAGGCCAAGAATATTGTTGTAGTAAAATTCCTATCATTCAGGTTTCAGTAAGGACACAGAAGATACTCAGAATGTTTTAAATAGAAATAATTTTATATAAGGATCAGGTGCTTGAAAACTGGTGGAAGAATGGAAGCTCAGGTTCTAGTCTGAGTTGTCTGCAGTATCTCCTAGAATGACGTAGGTCCTCAGAGGAGCTGTCCCCTCCAAGGCTGCCACTGAAGCACAGAGCAGAATTAAGGAACCTCATGCATCTTCCACTATTTCCACCCTAAGTGACTGTCAGCAAATTTAGGAAGCTGCAAAATTGACAAGAAATGCTTCCATAGTAGATCCTGGTATCATCAGAGCATCAACAGCCAAGAGGCAAAGGAGATGCCCCCCACCCAACTCCTACTCTTGTAGTTTTCACAGATATACATTTTGCTAAACCCAATTCATAATGAACTTTAGCTGTCAGGGAAACTGGAGACATAGTTTGAGTTTTCTAACCTCTTCAAAATAGGAGAAAGATGACATGAAGTTTCAGTGGGCCACACTTCCATGTCCTCCAGAGACTTGTAAACTAGGAGCTATTAGTGGCTTCACATATTTAGATAACATCCCAGAAACTTTAACTGCAATACTTTAATTGATTTTCTTAGAGTTGATATTTGAGTTAAGAAGGATGGGTAGATAATTTATGGAAGAAGATGCTTTGGAGTAAAACAAGGTGGATAAGTCAGAGGTAGGCAGTAGTATTATCGCTTCAAGAAGAGGGGCTTGTATTGGAAGGATGTCTGATACAGATATAGATATGATGCAGATATAGATATATGTATATCACACTATATCTAGATAGATAGATAGATAGATAGATGATAGATAGATAGATAGATAGATAGATAGATAGATAGATAGATAGATAGATAGAGTTTGTGGTTCTGGAGTTTGAACCCAGGGGCATTCTGCTTCCAATCTACCCCTCAGCCCTCTTTTTAGTTTTACTTTTGAAACAAAGTCTCTCTAGGTTGATAAGAGTCTCACTACTTGCTGAGGCTGTCCTCAAACATGTGATTCTCCTGTCTCTGCCTGCCAAGTACTGGGATTACAGGCCTGTGCCACCACATCCAGCTCAGGAAGCATATGTTGATGGGGTGACAGTGTTTGGGGTGAGGGCCAGGTCATAGAAAAGCATTGTAGGGACATTATTAGTGATGGTGGTCAGGGTATAAGACTGTCTTTACAAATGTCATATCTATGATGAAAGTTACCAGGAAAAAATGTGGAATGCTCATCCATCTCTTCATTACTAATAAAGCCACTTCCCATTTCAGGTCTAGATCAAGGCTTTTGTAATCAAAAAATTTTCTTATCTTAAATTTATTTTTATTTGATGTTTTGTCCCTTATTTATTTATTTTTTGTTTTCCTTTGTTCCCCAGTGAGAGAAGGGTAGACAGGACTAAGGGAGGAAGGAAAGGAGAAAAAAAAATACTCTAGGTTTCTACCATATTTTAAGACCTGTGGGAATCAAAATTTTATGAATGTCTCTTGCCAAATAGTTTTTTCTTGTCTCTAAATTCCTATAATATTGACTATCCCTATTAAACACTTAGTACTTAAATAATAGTTTCCTCATTTTGCTCAATAGTAGGTTCTTACATATTAAACTGGTGCTTCTCATGATGGATCTCCAAAAGGAAGAATACATTATATCCCTTTTTTGTTCCCCTCATCTCTACCCCATTCAAGGAGCTTTTACTTCCTTACCTAAAGAGACTATTTAACTCAGCTTTTCCATCACTATGACCAAAATAACTGGCATGAACAGCATAGAGGAAGAATGCTTTTTTTTTTTTTTTTTTGGCTCATGGTTTTAAAGGTACAGTCCATGCTCAGCTGACTCCAAGAGAAAAGCTGAGTTAAATTCAATGGTAGGAAGAAGGAGAGAGAGAGAGAGAGAGAGAGAGAGAGAGAGAGAGAGAGAGAGAGAGAGAGAGAGAGAGAGAGAAAGAGGCAGGGAGGCAGGTATAGACCCCAAGGCCACACCAGTAAATTATCTCCTTCAGCCATACTGCACCTGAATAAATTACCCCCTAGAAAATTCATTTGAATTCTTAATCTTTCAGTGAATTTATCTACTGATATGAGAGCACTGAATCAATTATGTCACCTCTGAATATTGTTGCATTGGGACTTGCTTTTGACACATGAGCTTTTGAGTGACATTCCAAAGCCAATCCATAATAGGGACCTTTACATACAGTTAGTTTGCACATGGATTGAAGATAGAATTTCTTCTTCTTTTAGTTTCCTCTCTTTTCCCTCCTCCCATAACACCTTTGCTCCCCTCTCATGACTTCCCCGGTGCCATCAGGCTTGCAGGTCCCCTCAGAGCATTCCCTTTGTCCTTCCTATCTCACTTGCTACCTTACTTGGTGTAGTTTTTCTGTATCTACCTTTACTTTAATCCAGTTATCCCCTGCTTTCTGTATTTCCCTTTCCCATCCTACTTCACATTCTCTAACTTTGGCTCTGTTCCAATCTCTATCTATATTTTTATACTTTATCCCATTTGTCTCCTTAATTGGGGTCCCTAGCTTTGTTTGTTTCTGCCTTTGCATCTGTCACCTTCTGTGCTTCCTGTTGTTTATTTCACTCTATATACATATACCACCCTCATTTTAATTTTTTTCATCTCTACAATTCCCTCCTTGTTTCCCATTCTGTGCAACTCCTTGCACCCATCCTGGCTTTTTCTATAGTCATGTCCACAGACAGCCTCTTACCATTGTCCAGGATAGAGGAAGACCAATATGAAGCTTCACTCTTTACCCATTTTTTTTTCTGAGAAATTAAGGACTCAGGACCTTCCATCAGCTCCAAAGTCCCCAGTACCATGGTCACCTCAATCTATGGCCATGCCTACCTTACTGCTGCACTTTTATTTTTAACAAGATAATTCATCATGGGAATAACTTGCTCTGAAATTCAACCCAAAAGACTTTAACAAGACTTCACTGTAGGGATGACCTCTTTATGATGTTGTTTCATAGCCTGCTAGCTGCTTCAGGAGATATCTTCAGAGGAAAATTTCTTCCTCTCAGTTCAATGCTGTCTGAAATATATATACACACGCACACATATATACATATACAGCTTGGGACCTCACTCTCCATCCATATGTGTGTGTGTGATGTATATATTTAATCATATTTTTATATATACAAATATATACACCCAGTTTTATGCATATGTAGTAAAACGTATCTAAAGTATGTATACATGTTATATATCTGTACTAGATATATAATTATATGGATATATACACATACATGTATATACTATATCCATAATATTATATATATACATATAAATAGTAATCAAAATTATGGTAATTGAGTTAAGCATACAGTAAGTATCTTATAATAAGAAAAAAAATATTCTCTATCAAATTAATAAAGTGCCATTTAGAGAGTAAAAATTGACAATGCTCTGAAAGTTTATCATACTTTAAGGACATTTTAAGCCATTTTACATTAAATTATTTTTTTCCTACCAACTGCCTCTTTTATTGTTGATTTTTTTTCACATTTCTTAAGCCTTGGGAAATATTCCTGTGAAGTGAGAAAAATGCTGGAGGAGCAGAATGGTGGCAAGTCACATTATTGGATTTTCAGAGTGGAGAAACTAAGGCAGAACCTGGTGATCTTTCTTACTGATCTTGCCCTATCAGGTAGCTGAGGAGCTGATACCTAACTGGTATGCCTTTCATCTCCCCACACATCAATTTTCATGGCCCATTTTAGGAATCTTCCATATCCAAAATCATGCCCGTTCTAGGATCCACTCTAATGGGCTTAAATATTACAGGCCTTTATTTTACATAATGAGCCAAATAAAAATCCAACTTCAGAAACCAACATCACAAATCAAATGTATTAGGTGCGATGGACTGAACTGTGTTTTTACCAAATATTTAAGTATTTGGCAAAGTAGGAGTTGAGACAAAAGGCATTTGTTAAATCCTGATGATTTTCAATACCAGACAGCTCACACAGCTGAGATTTTAAGGGGATGCTTAAAATGGCTTACTAAATATGTTTTTCCAAGCCGGGCGTGGTGGCGCACGCTTGTAACCCCAGCATTTGGGAGGCTGAGACCAGAGGATCCGGGTTTGCGGCCAGTCTCAGCTACCTAGTGAGGCACTCTGCAATTTAGTGAGACCCTGTTTCAAAATAAAGAATAAAAAATAGGGCTGGGGGTGTAGTTTACTTCTCCAGATAATTAAATATGAATGCTTTATGCCTCTTTGGGAAGTGTTCAGGCTTATTTTGGCTTGATGGAGGCATTGGAATCCCATGAAATATTTAGAAAACTCAGTAGAAATAGAAGCTATATAAATTAGATCAATAAACTTCACGAAAATTTAAGCGGCACCAAACACTCTTCTGCCGCTCACCTCAATCTCAGCAGAGCAGCTCCCTGACAAGAAGGCAGAAAAGTGAGTAAAGAATAATCCTAGTGAAAAGATTCATTACAAAATAAAATTGAGCTTGCAGGATTCCCAAATTGATACAGAAAGTATCATAGTCTCAACTAATTAGGAATTTCGAAGTAAGTTCACACAATTCCTGCTTGGTAGACACGTGTGTGTGTGTGTGTGTGTGTGTGTGTGTGTGTGTGTGTGTGTGTGCTCTTAGAAGAACCCTGCCTAGCCATGGGCATGAGCTGCCCCAGCCACATCTTCTCTCCCAAAGCTGGCTCTTGGGATTCTGCTATCACATCAGGCCACAATGGCTTCCTGCCACCAGTTAGCCCTGTTTTTCTCCAGCCAAGTTGATCAGACTTTGCTTTATTATATGTATTAACTGTGCAAGTTACTATACTGGAGGCAAAACATGATCTCAATTTAGCTACATATTAAATATGCCAGTCCCTGTTGTCTCACCTAACACACTTAACTGCATACATTTAGCCCTTGATTGGAGAATAATTTCACTTCAGATTGAAAAGAAACAGCTCAGGCATTGGTTATTTTGGCATACAAGTCTCCACTATGACTCTGTTTTCTAAGCAGACATTAATGATTCTAAAACTAATATTCATTGTTTGAAGAGGCACAGCGGCCTTGGCATTTACTTAACCTTTTGTCTCATGTATGAGACTGAGTCAGCCTAAATCCTTTTCTTAATTAATATCTTTTCGTTTTTATGGCCTACGTTATTTATTGAACAATTTGCATGTAACTATTAGAGCCAGGAGAGTTTAAGAAAACTCTTCCTGCTCAGTAGTCTACCTTTTCTGACTTTTGTTTATTTAGTTTTTAAGGTTGTTTGGACTATACAAACTCAGGGATAGCTTAGCTCCAGTGGTAAGGAATAAGTTAGGTCAGATATATCTTATGTCAGCCATCACACCTGCAGAAGCCCAAAGGAGAAGAAGGAAACGATTCCTTGTTTTTAAAAATAATGCAATTTATGAAATAAAACTGTAACTACCTTAAAAAGTATAGACTTATTTTGCTCAAAATATCTGCAGAAAACTCACAGTATGTTGGCCATTGTGTGTAGATCTAGATAAGATCTAAATAAATCAATATGCTAGAGGAATGGGGTGTCATATATTACGGTTCATTCTTTTAAAATAGCAAAAAAGTAAAGGTAATAAAATGTTAAAATAAAAGAAATACAAACTCTATCCATGACCTGAACAAATCCACAAAAGGGAACCACTATTTGCTATCTTCCTTCAAATTACTGTCCACAGAATTCACAAATGTGATGTAATTTTAATCATAGAATAGAAATATCACTTTTACATGTATCACACTGTCATTCTACTTATAGACTATTTTCAACTTCTCATATTGAAGAGCTACATAATATTTAAGCAATAAGATATGTTCAATAATTTAATCAACCCATATTGTGAGTGGTTGTATTTTCTATAATGTTTTGCTATGTAATAAAACATTACAGTAAGTGCCTGCGCAAAATACAGTTTGTCCACTTTTTGTCATACAAGTAGAACTATTCTGTGAAATAGCAAGTGCATTTTCCATTATTTCATACTATATTTTTGTCCTAACATTGCATGAATATATTGGTTTGAAAGCCTTGCTATTGATGCATACTATCTATGTTTTTGAACTAATACTAAATTATATCTATAAAATATTAATTTATTAGATTACTTATATTTGACTTCCCCAGGTCCCAAATTTACAGTTTCAAATCATATTATGTAAAATTTTTACATAGTGAGCCAAACCAAATATTTTAAATTACTGAGATGCTCTTGATACCTCAAGCTGACTATTAAATCACTAAATTCCAGTAATCATTATCTAATATTCCATATGGAAATGTATAACATATAGAAGATGTTTCTGAAGGTATATTCATTCTTTCTTTAACCAGTACTTAATATGAACTTATGGCATGATTATATCTTTTTTTCTGAAAGGGAACCAAAGGATGTAAACTCTTTACTTGAGGGCTCTAGTGAATCAAGGTTATACTCTAGAAAATGTAATTTTTTTCTTTCCCAACTGGCATTTCGAAGATATTTCAAGTACTCATATTACCAGATATTAAGCACTTCAGTAAGAAATTATCTAAATTTCCCAATTTGCTCCTCAAAGACTTCTTGCAGACTCTTTTTCACATTTGCCTGTGGAGTGCAGGTTATCTTGTGCATGACTCCAAATTTACTTGGGTACTGGAATTCTTTTTGGATAATTCTAATGCTCTCAGCATAAAATAGATAGGAAGATCATTTCATGATAGATTTTCCAGAGAAGGGAACTTCGAACGAAAGGCTAAAGGCATAATTAAAATTATTTAGAAAAACATTAACAGAAGTGAAAAATAGACAAATCCTTTTCTGGGTTCATAATGCTGCCATAAACACTCTTAAAATGTGTTTCTTTACATTATGAGATTTTTTTTTCAAGTTAGATAAATAGAAGTTACATTATTGGGTGATAGAAAATAGACATCTTCCATGTTCTATGTCTACTAAATTTCTTTCCAAAATGCCTTTAACAATTTAACACCTCTGTCAATAAGGTCTAGAAACTCCCACTTTGTTACATTGTCAAGATCTTTTAGTGTTATCAGACTTCAATTTTTGCTGAAGAGTTATAAAATTGTTGTGCATTACTATTTTAATTTTCATTCCCTGATCACTAGTAGAATTGAACAATTTTTTCATTGCCTATTTATTGGCCTTTGGGGCTTCCTTTTTCATTTTATTTTCATAACTTTTATTTTTATAACCTCAGAGAAATGAAGTTCCCTTGTCCTAGGCCCCCAAGGCCCTCCTTGAAAACACTAGAGAAGTCTTGAGTCCTTCCTTCTCAGAATATGATTCTCAACGGCATTGCTTCTCTAGGGTTATAAACTGAGAAATTGAGAATCAACTGTCTAAGTCATCTTACAACAAACCAATTCCACCTCTCTGTCATTCTACCCACATAGCCCCCATGGGATTTTAAATGGTAATTACATCTTTTAAAGGATGATAATATTCCTGGAGGATTATTGGATTATCTATTATGTAATATATTAGTTGTCATCTAGTACTTTGTCAAAACTTAGTCAAGAAGCAGGCAATATGATGAGACATTACCTGGAAGAAAATGAAAGACATTGATTTTTAACTAGGTAATAGCACCTTAGGGTAGAAATTGTGTATTACAGTAAGAGTAGTAGAATAATAGTTGCTTATCTAACATATACAATTAGGTATTGTACTACACAGTTTTGCATTCAATGTTTCATTTACTTTCACACAAACAAAAAAGAGCAGTGAGATAGGCATTATCTCCATTGAACAGATGAGGAAACTGAAAACAAATTCACAGAACAACTCAAAAACCCAATTTTAAAAAGTAGACAAAACGTTTGAACAGGCACTTTACCAAAGAGGAGACATGGATAATAAATAAACATATGCAAATATTCTTAACATTATTAGTTGCTAGTAAAATGCAAATAAAACCCATGATGAGATTCTTTTGCACCACTATCAGAATGGCTTACATTAAAATGATTGATGGTACCTGGGCATGGTGGTGCACGTCTGTAATCCCAGCACTTGGGAGGCTGAGACAGAAAGATCACTGGTTTATCCAGCCTCAGTAACTTTGTGAGGCCCCCAGCAACTTTGTGAGACCCTGTTTTAAAATAAAATAGGGGTAGGGGTGTAGCTGGGAGGTCAAATGGCCCTGGGCTCAACCCCCAATACTGCAAAAAAGAAAAAAGATTGAGGAGGCTAAGTGCCATATAAGATGTAGATCAATTAAAAATCTCATGTACGTTGCTGGAAAAACAAAATAGTACAGTCATATTGAACATACTATGGCAATTTATTATAAATTTAAACATAAATTTACACACAATTCTACTTCCAGGTATTTACCCTAGAAAAAGTAAAACATATTCCAACCCAATGGGCAAGACCTGTACACACCTACCTGCAGTAGCTTTCTTCATTATTGCTAAAAATGAAACGATTCAAGTCTATCACCTGGTTCATGTAAAAATGAATGAAATACTATTCAGAAAAAAAGAGCATGAATTACTGATACATTAAACAAGGATGAATACAATAAGCATTATGCTAAGTGACAGAAAACAGACACATAAGATATTTTGTATGATTCCATTTATATGGCTTTTCTTTGTGGTGATACTGATAGATGGCATTTTTGGAAAAGCAAAACTACTGGGACAGGAATCAGATAGTGCTCAGGAGAGGCTGGAAGTATAAGGAAGGCATTGACTGCAAAATATCAGAGGGACTTAGGGGGAGGGGCAATGGAAATGTTCTGTATATTGATTGTGACAGTGGTGATATGTCTGTATGCATTTGCCCAAATCCATCTAACTATACATCTTTAAAAAGATAAATTCCACTCTATATAAATTATATCTTAATAAATGAAACAAAAAACCTAGTTCCTGGCTAATAATGTTTTTAATCTTTTTACTTTAGTTATCTCCAGTATCGTAGGTTAGACCCTGACATATAGTAGGTATTCAATAAATTAATGTTAAGTGAATTAAGAAGAAAAAGGATCTTTGACAATGACAATAGTTACTTCTCAGTTTTCTTCGTCTTTCAAATTTAATTTAATTTTGGTAAGTACACTTAGCATGAGATCCACCCTCTTAACAAATTTCTAAGTGTACATTACAATACTTTAAACTATAGGCATCCTGGTTTTCTTTAGACTAGTCCAGCCGTGCTCACTCATGCCTGGCACCATTTCTGTAAGCTCACACTTATGCAAGTGATATTCCTGTGAAGCCGACCCATGAGTAATTTCTGAGTAGGTATTAAAACACCCTCACGTCTACAAGTCTAATATATTAATAAATGTGCTGTTTTCAATGAGACATCTAAATTTGCATGCACCATCCTACTTGTTCTGTGCAGTGCTCAATTTTTTAATGTTTCTTGGACACTAGCCAGTAAGTCTGAGTCCCTGGTTAGTTCATCTATTACTTTCTCGCCACAATAGATTTGGGTCTCTGCCAAGAAATGGACTAATATTGCATACAAAAACCATATAATGCATTTCCTGATCTTCTGATATTTCCTTTCTAAGTGAGAGGGGAGGATGTGTGCATGCACGTGCACACGTGCACACACACACACGTAAATCCTGTCTATACACACAATCTACCCATGTTAGGTAAACATTTTTTTATTGCTCTTATTAATATTGGGTGCCTTCTTTAATCTATGTGTTTGCCTGTCCACTTACATGATCCTCTCACCCTGTGGACTAGAAGGGAACAATGAGTTGTAAAATCTGATAATGATCAAAGATGATGCCTTTATGTGTGTGTGTGGGGGGGAGGGATAGTAGACTCTCATTTTCACAGGAAAGGCGCATTTTCTGCATTTGATTTGGCAGATTTTCTGCGTCTTAATTTCAATGATTCCAAAATGAGATGCTCTTGAAGAAGGAAAAGGTTCTGTGTTGGACAGGGGGCATTTTCCTCCCCCACCTTCATTTCCCTTAAAACATAAGCACAGAACTAATGAATGCTATTAAAGGTACTTGTAGAAATGATTCTGATTTGTATCTGATGACTAACTAACCTATTATTGCACTTCTTGGGCATAGATTAATAGGAAATTCTTAAAGAATAAAGACTTTAACAAGCCTTAGAAATATGTGTGGGCCCATACTGTACCATGTGACCTCAGAAAGACGAACCCTGGCTGTTAATATCCTTGACTAATGAACCAAGGCTACAGTCCGTGCTAGCGAAGTGTCAAGAAATAAGTAACCAGAGAGGTGACCTTTTAACATGCTTCTAAATGTAATTTTTAACAGAACAGTGTCAATAAGTTCAAAATCCCATATGCTTTTGATCTGATATGGAAGTACGAGGCATCAATATCAGACAGCCAAAGTGAAGGAAAGAAAAAAGCTGGAGGGAAAAGGACAAAAAGGACCTAAAAGAATAATCTCAACTATGACACCAAATACCTTTCCTTTACATAGGTAAGAATGTAAAAAGTTCTGATTCACTATTTCAACATTATCATCATCATGAAAACATAGATTAATAGCAGTAATAACAATAGTTTCAGACTATTCCTTTTAATCCCCTTAATGACCCTGGTCTTTGTGTAAGTTTGACATATATTGCATATGGTAACCTCCCTCTCCTAGGTTCTATATTTTACATTATTAGATTTAATCCTGAAATGCAAACTCTGTGTCTAATAGACCTGGGCAAATTTTCATCTTTGGCACTATGTGACTGCATTTATTGCATAAGTTGGACAAAATTTTGTTCTTTTCATCCATAAAATGGGAAAACAAATAGAATCCTTACTGATTCCCTATGGAAATTAAACAGAAAGAAATGTATAAAGTTTTTTAGCTCAATGCCCAAGAAGTCAGAAGAGTTTTAAACTGTCAGCGATTGTTGCAGCAACTGCTATTATTATTATTGTTGTTGTTGTTGATGTTATTACTTGAATTTCTTCTATCTGTTTTAATGCCTGTTAGTTCTACCTTCTTCATTAGTGTGCCAGCCTCTTGAGTGTTGAGTGTCTCACTGTGTTCTTGGTATCCTTTACAGCGCCCCGCTCAGCACCTCCTACTGGATGGTCAAGAATAGGAAAAAGTGATTGAACATGGATGTATCTCATGGTGAGACACTGTTGATGTTTCTTCACAGTATCAAATATATACCTAATGTAGTCACTGACTCACAACAAAAATAAGAAAATATGTTTATCATTGGAAAAAGTTATGTTTTATTTTCCCCCTTTAAACCAGTAATAATCCCATACGTAGGTATCACATTCAAGTTTCAACAAACTTGTGTTTAGGATGATACAATCGCTCTAAAAAACTGTCAGACACTCAAGGAAATGTCTTTTTTACCAGCCAAATTCCGCCTTTCCAAGTAGCTGACCTCAAATTTCAGAATATTCTGGATTCTACAGTCTTTAAAGTTCACACCACAAATAATGTATAACTTTTTTCTCTTTCTATTCCACTCAGCCAAAAAAATTATTGATGGACATCCTCTGCCCAGACAGTTTCTGAGCTAGGTCATCACTCTAAAGGAATATATAGCCTACAGGTAGAGGGACTTGGTGGTGCAGTATAGTCAATACTGAGGTAGAGAAGCTAACTCTTTCTGAATAGCAAAAAGGGCTGTGAATAAGGCTTTAAAAGTTTCACATGCAGCCAGGCGTGGTGGTACACATTGGTAATCTCATTACTTGGAAAGCTGAAACAAGAGGATCCCAGGTTCAAGACCAGCCTCATCAATTTAACAAGACCTAGCAACCTAGCTACACCCTCAGTCCTTTCTAAAAAATTTTTATAAAATTTTTTATAAATATTTTTTATATTTATAAAATAAAATAAATATTTTTATATTTATAAAAAATTTTTATAAATTTTTTTTATAAATATAAATATTTTTATAAAATATTTTTAAAAAGGGCTGGGGGTGCAGCTCAGAGGTATAATGCCCATTTCATGTACCATGATGTAGTAGGATGACTACATATAACCATAATATCTTGCATATTTCACAAAGCTAAAAGATAGATGTTTGTTTGGATCATAAAGAAATGATAAATATTGAAAGGATGGCTATACTTTACCTGATTTAAATGTTATACAATATATCCATGTATCAAAAGAGTACATGGTACCCCATAAATATGTGCATTTTTTATTATTTTACACATCAGTTAAACTAAATTTAAATATAAAAATTTTCAAATTGGAGGCCAGTCTGAGAGTACCCACTTTTTTACTTACTTAGTATAGCACACTGAGATAGCCAGATAGTAGTAAAGAGTAAGCATCCAGGAGCCACCCGGGTGGTGCCACCTCCTGACTGTGCCACTGACCAGCTACGTGTCCAGGCGAGCCACTGGACACCCTTTAATAAGAGAACTTTCCTCATGGTTTTCTACTAAGATTAAACAGATGAAGGTTGTCAAATGTTTGGAAAAGTGCCTGGCATGTGGTCAACATCATAGAAGTATGCATTAAAGAAATAAACAGGTCAGCCAATCAATGAATGTATTACTAAATCATGGTATATACATACAGTAGAAGTTTACTCAGTCATAAAGAAAAAAATATGTCATTTGCAGAAAAAATGATGGAACTCTAGAATATTATGCTAGGTGAGATCAGCCAGTCTCAGAAAATCGAGAGTCATATGTTTTCTCTCATATGTAAAAGCTAAGGAGAAACTGGGAAACAAAGAGAACTTTAGACAAATAAGGGAGATACTGGTAGAACAGTGGAAAGAGATTTGGGGAGGAGGTAAAGAGGTGAAAGGGGAGAATTTATGATGGAAATAGTTCAAATAATCCTATATTAATATATGATGTTATCAATATCAATGTTAGTATTATGTAGGGGTAGAGGGTGGAGTGGGGTAGGATCCGGAGAGAAACACACAAGTGCTGTGTGCATGTGTGCATGTGTGTCTCTATCATTCTGAACTTCACTATGATATATAATTATGATTCACCAATAAAATAAAAAATATACATCACAGAAAACAATAATCAGGTCATCTCTTCCCTCACAATCCTTCAGTCAATGAACATTGATTCCCAGCTTCAGAAAGTTGATAGTCTCCAGATGTGTATGTAGGGGAGACAGAAATAGACAACAAATGTAACAAGTACCTCCCTACACAGGATGCCATAAGGTGAAAAGTGCTACAGTAAGCAAGGAAAGGTTGAGCAGGGTATGGGAATCAGGACCAGGAGGACAGGAGTAGGGCTGCCCTTTTGATTGAGATGGTTTGTCAGTCAAACTGAGCTCCTTAAAGAGACATTGGCTGGAGCAGTGGGGAGATATGCAGGCAAGGGCCAAGTAGATCAGGATGTGCTGAGCAAGGGTAGGAGTGGGATGGGAAAATAGCCATTAGAAATCTTAGGCAGCTGGGCTGGGACTTTAAGGGATCCCTTCTACATCTTGGGTTTTATCTAGAGACAGCCTCTCCTCACCTCCCAGGCTTGAAGAGCCCCCCAATGTGAAGGCAAGCTAATCCATCTCCTACTAAAGAGTGAAAAGGGTCTTTTCATTTGGAATATTTAAAAAACAGTGTAACTGTTGGGAGGGGAAGAAAGAGAAAACGGGGAGAAGAAAGGGTATACAAAATATTCTCCAGAGTTTCCCAAGAAGTGCAAAGGGAGAAACTCTGGGGCCTCTGGAGATCAGGCTTTTATGCATTATTACAAAATGATATATTGGTGCCAGTTTCAGTTCAAGGTTGAGAGCTTAACCTACGACGATTCTGTGTGGGCTTGTGTAGTCTGAGGCAGATGCCAGTTTTGCTGGGTCCACTGACACAAATTCTTAAAATAATGAAAGAAAAGTTGGATTTGAAGCAGTCTATTTGCAAGAACTGGAACTCCTGTCAATTAATTGTCTTAGATCTATAGGCAGAGACATGATAGGGAGACAGCGTATATTTTCTCCATCTTTACCAAAACAATAAATAACAGTTGCAGAAAAAAAAAAAAACTTAGATACTTCTATCCCATTGAGAATTATGGCTAATAACAGTTAATGAAATTAAAGAATGCCTACCTTCAAGGCTACACTTCCATTGTAGAGTTCAATGAAGAAATTCTCAGTGACAAGGGATCCTTTAAGACCCCAAGGCATCTCTCTTTAAGAGTAGAACATCAAAATTATGGAGCTATTTTCAGTGAAAGTATTTTTCTTTGGACTCCTAGAGAATACACAAAACAGACTGGCCAGCCCACATCACGGTCATCACGGTCATTACCTTTGTCACCTCTCAATACCATGAGTGAGTCACTGACTGCTGCCACTAATTTTAAGGTATGTTGAATATTTGAACAAAAATTGCCATACCAGTAGCAAAGCTAATGAAATTGAGTTGGTTAACACCTTGCAGTATGACTAACATTGAGAAGCTTCTATCAACCAGGTACTGGGCCAGAAGCTCAGAAACCTCTCATGTTTATTTTATTATTTATTTGTATGTTCTACCTCCAACTTATAGCTCCAGACCTATTTTAATTTCTTACTTTGATACAAGGTCTCATTAAATTGCAGAGAGCCTCACTAAATTGCTGAAGCTGAGTGTGAACCTATGATCCTCCTGTCTCAGCCTCCCACATAGTAGAATTACAAGTATGTGCCACCACACCCAGCTCAGGTTGATTTCATTTTCCCTGCTTTCCACAAGATAAAACTGATGCTTTAACTGACTCAGAACTTGCCCAAAGTTATCCGATTTACCATGTAACTGTTCCAGCTGTCCTTAACTTTAATCCAAACCCAACATCTCCTAAGGTGTTTGTAGTATGGAAGACCCTGTCCTCTTCCCAATAAGCACTTGCAGCTTTTCTTTTCTGTGATTCCAGGTAGTAAGTGACAACTTCTAAATAGGTCCCTACCTATCCTCTTGGTTTAAATTAATAATTAAAATCCTTTTGCTTTAGCCAACAAATAGTCTAGAGATGAGTTTTTGACTAATTTCTGGCCCCTACAAGACAAAACTTAAAGATTCCCAAGAAGGAGAACACTCCTGGAGTAAAAACACAAAGCTGCAAAATGTGAAAACCTTGGTCATTCTTCTTTCTGGAAAGCAAAAGTAAAGCCTGGAGCTGTGGCAGCCACTTTACAAATCTAAGACACCAACTATAGGACATAAGTCCTAAAGCCAATAGAAAGAAGAAGACAGAGCAGAGTAAATAAAATTCTTGTGTCATAATGGCATTTTTGAGCTACTTTCCTAAACTCAGACAAACAATCTGCCATTAGTTTTCTTTATTCATTTGGTCTTGTTTTTCACTGGTGAATACAATGCTCACTGAGACACTAGGTTCATAATCTTGCATGTGAATAACTGAAAAGCTACACCACAGTGAATACCTAACTGCTCAGGAAGCATAAGATAAAACAAAGACAGAAGTCAACTGTCTCTAGGAGTTCTCGGTCAAACACTACATGCCTAGTAGTTAAGGCTGCTTTGACATGTGACAAAACATAACTAAGAACATGCAGGATCTTTAACTGAGCATTTAGCCTGCACCCCATGCCAAGCTGAGCATTTACATTCATATTTCATTTAGTATCACTAGGCAATTGTCATACCCATCACCATTTTAAAGGTGGGGTATTACAGTAATTAAAAGTAATAATTATAGATGTATAGATGGAAAGTAGCATGCCAGGATTTGGATCCAGATCTTTCTTATCACAAAGATATTTGGTGTCTTGAAAGCCAAACAATTGAATGAAACAACTGTCAAACTAGGATTGGGTATTAATTTATTTGCTAATTAGCTGAACAAACTGAATGTCTCTGAGAACGCTGTCCATCAAAACCACTTGGATGTTCCACTGAGGAGACATTTACCTGGGGGCCACATGGATTTCCACACAGGAATTCTATGGGCCACATTTTTTATTGAGATTCCTCCTTTCCCCACGGCTAGTATAGTTCACTGAAGATTAAAAAGCCCATTTAGTCTCTGCTATGCCATGGGGTTATAAAATTGACCAGGAAGTACTCCATGTCTTCAAACCTGTGCATAGGTAGAGTGCTTGGCCCATTAGAGATAATAAATGGTGCATAGATAAATAAATAACTGGACATATGAGTGCATGGACATAGCAGCTAGCTACCTGGATTTCTTTTTTTTTATTGTCAGTAGTTGATTCTTGCTCTGTTATCATCCTTGAGGCTTGGGTAAGTGTCTCACTTCTAAAACAAACTGTTTCTCCCTCCATTTGATTCTATTATGCAAAAAGTTATTGTTCTATAGCACATTGCTTAGTTGTCTCATTGAAATCTCTGCCACATGCACCTAAAACATAAGGATGGCACCAGAAGAATCAGGACAATGTGTTCTGTTACTCAGTTGTTGTTCCCAAGGCATCCTGGGGCCACTGACCCTTGCTGTCAATGCTTTCAGGGAGAAAATACACAAAGCACTTGAAAAATTACTTTGTGAGATGATCTAATTGTTAGTTGGATAACTGAAAATACTAGTAAAAGAATAAAACCGTTTATGATTTATGTTTGACTTTGAATGTATATTTGAAAATTTATAGGTAAAAAGTGAAACCAATGAATCTTTTGAAAATAAAGAAGTTCATTTCTATTTATTACCTACATGTGTATAATACTAAGACTGCTCCAGTATGGATATTTTATATTCTCTTTCTCCTTGTTACATTGATGTTTGATTATATATTCATCTGAGTGGGGCATTGGAAGTTTGAAGTAAGGGGAAGAGAATGCTTATATACATTTTCAGAGATAGTTTATTTAATAATTTATTAAGCATTTGCTACTTGAGGATTTGCTACTTAGCAATTTGGTGAGGCCCTTAGCAACCTAGTGAGACCCTGTTTCAACACAGACAAAGCAACACAACAGTAACTAAAACTCCTGGTTCTACATTCCCAGCTGCCTATTGAATAAATCCCAGACACTTTTCTTTTAAAAGGTGCCAAACTCAACTACACAGCATTTCTAATTCCTAACCCCAAATCTCTGCTCTAATTTGCAGCCTCAGTTAGTGAAGACATCATTCAGCAATGACACTCAATTAAAAAACAAATGCTTAAGTTGAGCATAGTGTCACATGCCTGTAATAACAGTACTTGAGAGGCTGAGACAGGAGGATCACAAGTTCCAAGCCAGCCTAAGAAAGTTGGCAAGGTCCTCATTAACTTAGTAAGACCTGGTTTCAAAGTAAAAAATAAAATAAAAAGGACTGAGAGTGGAGCTCATAGGTAGAATGCCCTGGATTCAATCCCTAGTACCATGAAAAATAAACAAACTAACAAATAACAGAAAACCAAATGCTCATCTTTGATATCTTTTTTCCTAGGCTTATAGATATCACTTACACCTTTTTTTAAGTCGCACCCTACCTTCCTCTACTTTCATCCCTTGAGAAGCAATGTGGTGCCAAGGTTCAAAGTTTGTAGCTTGCATATATAGGTGGATTCAAATCCTAGCCTGCTCTATTCTTCAATAGCTCTGTGATCTTCAGAAAATGATGTAAAGTTACCAAACTTGTATCTACATTAGTAGGATAAGGGTGACCAGGGAATCTGCTTTACAGAGTTGATTTAGATGGTGCTTGTCATATGGTAATATTCTCTAAACACAAGGTCTTATTTGGAGGAGGAGACACAGGAGAATGGGAAAAAAAGATGGAAGAGAAGAGGTACTTTGTGTAAAGGGAAATTTTTTATCTTGTACAATAGGAAGAGTAAGAATTAATTCAGTCAGCATTACACAAATGTAATTTAAAAGCCCAGATTCTTTCTGTTCTCTCATGTGGTCAGACATTTCACCACAGTTAAAAATAATGCATCTTAGCATGAAAATATCCATTGGCAGGAGAGAAGCCATCTAGCCCAATGTCACTTTATAAAACGAAAGAAGTAATATTTCAAATCTCCCAGCAAAACTCCCCTTGCATTCCATTTCCATACTGTGTCACATGCATGACCAATACCTAATCACTAACCAAGTAAATGGGTTTTCTATCATTGTCTTATGTGGATCAGGATTTATCCTTAAACTTGGAGTAAGGGCCTCACTGGCATGGATGCATGAACACCGCTAGAATTCAGTTTCT
>PVLC010014551.1:0-39089 GCA_004027655.1 Graphiurus murinus | reverse complement strand
CACGCTTGTAATCCCAGCATTCGGGAGGCTGAGACCGGAGGATCTGGGTTCGCGGCCAGCCTCAGCTACCTAGTGAGACACTCCGCAACTTAGTGAGACTCGGTTTCAAAATAAAGAATAAAAAATAGGGCTGGGGGTGTAGCTCGGAGGTAGAATGCCCCTGAGTTCAACTCCCAGTACTGCAAAAAAAAAAAAAAAAGAACTCTAAAAACATGAAAATTCCCTTAAAATAAATAAGGACTCAAATAAAAATCAGGCATAAAGTGGTAAATTTTAAAGACTGTTGCTGTAAATATACTATAATGTTTAACTCTTTAAATTGAAAACAAAAATCCCCTCTATGATGAGGGTGATCTTGAAGAGTTTTGAACAAGGTGGCATACTTTTGGTGCTTGTATTTTTTCCTTTATTGATCCCAAATCTGCTTGACAACATTATTGTAAGGACAAATATGTATGAATGGTTATGGACAATTAAGTATGTCTTCACTTTGGGTCATAGGTGTTATCATTGTTTGATCCTATCTTAATCTTGAGGGTATTCCCTATATAGTTTTTTTTTTAAGTCTTAAAAATTTAGCATAAAAACTCAACCAGCTGGTTTATCTCTGGGCTCCTCCACATCAAGTAATGTCAGAAATTATTCAAGTATTTCGAAATCTATCAACCAAATACATGTGTGTTGGGGGTGGCTTCTCTTTTGTGGCAGTGCTCCTTAGTTCATGGTATCATGAGTGTTGCTCTTCAAGAAAAAATAAAAAAGAGAAACACTAATGATAATTATCAAAGTTTAATTAGAATTTTTCTCAGTTTCTGAAATATGCACTCTTTTTTATTTAGATTAGTATCCAATGGAATTCCATCCATCAGAAGTTTCACATTTCTTTGGGAACAGTTGGCCCAAACTCAGGTTGCAGTAACTGTCACAATACCATTCTCCATCAGCTCCAAGAAATGTTCAACAAAACACCAAATGTGGTTCAGTTATTACAGGTAATTAAGTATATTTTCTCTTTAAAAATAAGCCCTCGTCAATGTTAGTTTCTCATGCAAAACTCCTCAAGAAATTATGTGGGCTTATTTATCTTGGTGACTCAGATAGATGCCTTTGTCTTTTATATTCTGCACACTTCTTTGAGAATTTTCTTTGATCAAAGTAGACATAGTTGTCTAGTTTGAATTCTCTTCAAGGGTTAGTTTTATGAAATGTGCCAGAAGGACATTGTCTCTTTTGTGACCATTATGTATTGGAAATTCTGAGGTTTTAGCATTTGTATAAAACCTGGCTGCTCTCGCTGTGCTTGCTCCTTACAGGTACTGTTTGATACTCAGGCTCCGTTAAATGCCATCAACAAGCTCCCCACTGTGCCAATGTTGGGATTGACCCAGAGAACCAACACTGCCTACCAGTGCTTCTCCATTCTGCCGCAGTCGTCCACCCACATCAGACTGGCCTTCAGGAATATGTATTGCATTGACATATATTGCCGGAGTCGAGGCGTTGTGGCAATACGGGATGGTGCCTATAGTCTTTTTGATAACAGCAAGTTAGTTGAAGGTTTTTATCCTGCACCAGGGCTAAAGGTAACAGACTTTAGTGTTATAGCATGGCACAGAAAATTAAAAAAAAAAAAAAAAAAAGACCTCTAAAACAATTTCTTTGAGAGAGAAATAATAGGAAGGAACAACAAAGTCCTGTTTGAATTTAGTAAATAGCAGTGTTAGCTCATCATCTCTGTAAGTTTATTCTGATGGATCCAGAAGTTCTGAAGAAGTGCTGCACCTATGTGTATAAGATAATAGTCCTTTATTTCCTTACTCTGTGATAAATAAGGTAGAAAATACTAAATAGTGTCACATTTGCTTTGTGCAACTTTATAAGTAGTCTTCATTATTGATTATTGAAAAGGTTTGATCATCACTTCAACTATTGATGCTTTCTAAAAATGCAACATCCTCACCACACTGCTGGAGATTCTTTTGTGATGGCTCATTTGTTCGTGTTTATAATTTATAGTCAAATAGTTCCAGAAGGCTTATTTTGAAAAACAGTCTTCTGCAACTCACTTATGCCATTTTCCTGCTCCTCAGATACATCTGTTTTTAATTCTCATGTAGCTGTTTCTCTTGGAATTTATATCCATATCTCCAAGTAGCATGCTTTCAGTGTTACTCACTTTTTAATTGAGGGCCTTATCTGAGTCTCACCATGGAAAAAGAGGACTTAATTCTTTTAAAATTATTTCTTACCTACACCTTCCTCCTTCCAGCCTACTTCAAGTACATAAACACATTCTCCTCTTATCTTTGCAATATGATTAGATAGTAATTGTGATTAGATAATTTTTTTTTAGTGTTTGCATTATTAGGAATATATAAACACTGTTACACCAAGCTTACTATGATTACTTTTCTTTTCTTGCTTAATATTTTGTTTTCCTGGGAATTGTTAACTGATTCTTGCTTTGGCTTAGCTTTCTCAGTACTTACCATGAACTCAACTTCAAACTCACTCTCAATTATGTAACTCTCCTGTCACTGCATTCAAACATCACATACCTTGTGTGTCTCATTTTGAAGTGCATAAGTCTTCCACAACCCTCCAGCCTTCTCCAGTTTAGATGGGTAGCACTCCAGGCCTTTTGCAGAATTGCCACATAGAAATGAATCTGCAACAGGGTGAAGGGAGAGATTACTTCACTTCTCTTTTCTCTTCCACGCCCTGTGACTTGGACTCCATGTATTTTTCCTGGTTTACTTTGTGTTTTGGTTTTCGTGGCAGACTTCCTCTACTAGCTTCCTGGGAAAAGGTACATAGTAGGTTAAATTGAGACAATAGGAGGCTATTTGAGACCTTACATATCTGAAAGCGTCTTTAGATTACTCTCATCTGATCAAGAGTGGGTAGGTGTAGATTTCTAGGCTGCAGTCATTTTCTGTAAAAAAAGAAAAAAAAGACTCTGAAGGCATTCATTGTTTCATGGTTTTCTAGATTCCATTGTCAGTTTTTTTGTTTTGTTTTGATTTTTGTTTTTGCAGTACTAGGGATTGAACCCAGGGGCATTCTACCTCAGAGCTGTTTTTCATTCTTTACTTTGAAACAAGGTCTCACTAAGTTGCAGAGGGCCTCACTAAGCAGCTGAGGCTGGCCGTGAACCCATATCCTCCAGTCTCAGCCTCTAAAATACTAGGATTACAAGCGTGCGCCAACACACCCGGCTCCCATTGTCAGTTTTGAGATGTTTGATGCCCTTTTAATTCTTGAATCTTGGGTGACTGAGTGGGCTTTCAATCTTAAAACTTGCATTCCTTTTTTTTTTTTTTTTTTTGCAGTACTGGAGATGGAACCCAGGGGCATTCTACCTCCGAGCTATGCCCCCAGCCTTATTTTTTGTTCTTTATTTTGAAACAGGGTCTCACTAAGTTGTAGAGGGCCTCACGAAGTAGCTGAGGCTGGCTGTAAACCTGTGGATCTCCTGTGTCAGCCTGCCAAATACTGGGATTACAAGCGTGGGCCACCATGCCCAGCTTAACTTGCATCCTTTTGCACTGGGAAATTTCCCTGAATTATTTCTTGGTTTGTCCTTGTTTTCTTTGTTCCTTGTGATAACCCTACTCTACTAATGTTGGGCATCCTAGACTTGTCCTCTAATTTTCTTATCTCTTGTTTTTTGTCTTTTTGTTTCTGGGAGATTTCCTTATTTTTTTTTCTGCCAAGATTTTTTTTTTTTTTTTTTTTTTTTTTTTTTTTTTTTTTTTTTTTTTTATTTTTTTTTTTTTTTTTTTTTTTTTTTTTTTTTTTTTTTTTTTTTTTTTTTTTTTTTTTTTTGCTCTTTTTTAAGTTTCCAGAAGCTCTTTTTTACTTCTAAATGTTTTGATATCATGTTTTTATATGGCTACATTATCTTCTCTTCTTTTCTTCTTACATAATCTCCATTTCTTGCTTTTTTTCCCCCCAGGAGTTTGATCTCTTTTGTGTTAATGTCCGTCTTCAAATATTAAATAATTGGGTGGGGCTACTGGGGATTGAACACAGGGGAATTCTTCTGAGCTACACCTCAGTCCTATTTTACTTTTAATTTTAAAATAGGGTCTCAGCCGGGCGTGGTGGCGCACGCTTGTAATCCCAGCATTCAGGAGGCTGAGACCGGAGGATCCGGGTTCGCGGCCAGCCTCAGCTACCTAGTGAGGCACTCTGTAACTTAGTGAGACTCGGTTTCAAAATTAAGAATAAAAAATAGGGCTGGGGGTATAGCTCGGAGGTAGAATGCCCCTGAGTATTGCATGCTGATATCAAACCTATGATGCTATCTCAGCCTCTCAAGTATTGAGATTACAAGTGTGTGCTGCCACACCTGGCTTAATCCCCATTTTTTATATGATACCCCTTCTCTTCATTGATCCTGGAGTCCTTCAAAGCAGAGCTCCTCCTCTAGGGGGATGAAGATCAGCCAAGCTCAGTGAGAGTAGCAGAGGATCTGGGAGAGTCTAAGTGTTTCTTAAGAGGCTATCACTCAGTCCTATGTTTAGTCCCACCTTCGTCCTTATTTTCAGAGGTATCTGGTGCTTCCAGTTCCACAGTGTCTTGGGGATCTGATAGCTTTGCTTCTTGGCTTTCCCCATGGCTTGCTTACACTTTCTCACATTGGATGGTCAGCCATCTGCTTCACAGCCTCCAGAACAAATTGCTATTTTTTTCTCTTCTCCCATTCTTTTTGTCTTTGTGACTTATTGTTTTATATTTTTTTCATTAGGTTTTATAAAATAGGGTATTAAAAGAAGATCAAATGTGTGTTGCAGATCCATTATCTTTTTTTGTGTGTGTGTGTGTGTGTGTGGTACTGGGGATTGAACTCAGGGGCATTCTACCTCCAAGCTACACCCCCAGCCCTATTTTGTATTCTTTATTTTGAAACCGAGTCTCACTAAGTTGCGGAGTGCCTCACTAAGTAGCTGAGGCTGGCCGCGAACCCGGATCCTCCGGTCTCAGCCTCCCGAATGCTGGGATTACAAGCGTGCGCCACCATGCCCGGCGATCCATTATCTTTAATTAAAAGTCTGACTATGTACTTTTAATGGCTCTCCGGTCATTATGATAAGCTTATGATATACATTTTTAAACTGAAAAGGTAGGGGGGGTATTAAAAGAGAATCTGCTTGAGACACAAATTTTGGTAGTCTTGCTTAATGTTTTTGATGTCATATCTTATAAAATGAGGCTGTCCCTCTCCTAATGTTTCAAGATTATATATATATATTGTTGTTGTTGTTCAGTACTAGGGATTGAATCCAGGGGCATTCTACCTCCAAGATACACCCCCAGCCCTATTTTTTATTCTTTATTTCAAAAATAGTCTCAGTAAGGTGCAAAGGGCCTCACTAAGTTGCTGAGGCTGGCCATGAAGCTGCCATCCTCCTGTCATAGCCTCCCAAGTACTGGGATTACAAGCATGTGCCACCATGCCTGGCTATCATGTCGTTTAAAAAGCCTGAATTCTTACTCAGTTTTTTCTGTCATATTTTCTTGCTTAAAAAGTAAGAACTCTCACTAGATGGTAAATTTTTACACATTACTTAGGTGGCCAACATACAACTTTTTATTCTGGGTTGGAACTTAACAAGAAAATATTTGACCTGCTGGTATGAGGTGCCAAGATATACTTTTTTTTTTTTTTTATTCAAGTACTAGGGATTGCACCCAGGGCCTTGCGCACACTGGGCAAGTGTTCTACCATGGAGTATACCCCCAGCCCAGGGTATATTTCTTTTGTCAACATTATGCTTGCACATTACTTCTTTGTTAGAATTTTTTACTTAGATATATGTTTGTCTTATGGTACTAGGGACTGAACCCAGGGGCATTCTACCTCTGAGTTACACCCCCCAGCCCTTTTTATCATTTATTTTGAAACACAGTCTCACTAAGTTGATGAGGGCCTCGCTAAATTGCTGAGTGCTGGCCTCGAACCTGTGATCCTCCTGTCTTAGCCTCCCAAGTACTGGGATTACAAATGTGTGCCACCACACCTGGCTTAGATGCTGTTTTTATTGTTGTTAACCACTGTTGCTGTTAAAATATTCTAAATGATTAAAAATATTTTACTAAAGTTAGGTGATCTAAATTTTACCTCTTTATATTCGTAGACATTCCTGAATATGTTTGTTGACAGCAATCAGGATGCTCGAAGAAGGTCTGTAAATGAGGACGATAATCCTCCTTCCCCTATAGGAGGAGATATGATGGACTCTTTAATATCACAGCTCCAGCCACCACCCCAGCAGCAGGTATGTCTCACCAAAATTTCACATGGTGTCACATTTGTGTAACTTTCATAGGTTCTTCAGGTGTCAGGGCTTCCTTGTTGAAAGGCAAAGAGGTCCATGGTATGCCCAAGATCTTCAGGAAATTCTTATGAAAAAATTCATGACAGAAGCCGGGCGTGGTGGTGCATGTTTGTAATCCCAGCATTTGGGAGGCTGAGACCAGAGGATCCCAGTTCGCGGCCAGCCTCAGCTACCTAGTGAGGCCCTCCGCAACTTTGTGAGACCCGGTTTCGAAATAAAGAATAAAAAACAGGGCTGGGGGTGTATCTCGGAGGTAGAACGCCCCTGAGTTCAATCCCCAGCACCGCAAAAAAAAGAAAAAAAATCATGACAGAGGGAGATGAGAAGGAGGCTTCCAGTGACAGGAAGTAAATAGTACCAGGGAAAAGCAGTTGCTTCAGACACTCAGACCACTTGTGCAGTTAAAGTGATGTGATGTGATTCCAAGGATGGAACTGTCATCTGCAGGATCTGAGGAGATCTTTGGGAGACTATCCTCACAATGTCTTGAAAGACTGCTGGTATTAGAGCACAAACAATTAAATGTCTAGCCATACTCAGTAGGAAATCTGCAAAGAACAAGTGTACAGATTTCAAGGGTTCTGTCTCAGACCATTTGAATAAGCCACATTATCAAATCTTAAAACTTTCTGAGAGCCAGGCATGGTAATGCATGCTTGTAATCCCAGTACTTGGGAGGCTGAGACAGGAGGACCGAAGGATCTTCGTCAGCCTCAGCAACTTAGTGAGACCCTGTTTCAAAATAAAGAAAAAATAAGGCTGGTAGTGTAGCTCAGAGGTAGAATGCCCCTGGGTTCCATCCCTGGTACCACCCCCCAAAAAAAGCTTTCCGGTCTCTTTTGGCACCATCATGTGTCTGGGAATTTTCATACCGAACTTCCTGAAAATAGGGAATGGCCAGTGATCAGTGATTTTCTACTTCTTCACCAGTACCTGGTGACTCCCTAGCTTGGGGAAGATTCATTTTGCTGAACAGAGGCTTCCTGGTGGCTCCATTTTTAGTTGTATGTGAACACATGACCTGTAGGCAAGGCTCTATGGCACATCCTTTAGATGTGGTTTACAAAATTTCTCACCCAGTAGCATGGCTTGAATTCAGCGTTGTACATGGAATACACTTACCTTGTTTTTATTGCCTAACTTCCAGTCTGGCTACTTAGTAACTATGGTGCTTACATCTTTTTACAAAGAAATTTTTTTTTGTACTGAGGACTGAACTCAGGGGCAGCCCTCCCAGCCCTTTTTATTTTTCATTTTGATACAATATCTCAACTTAGTGAGATCCTGTTGAGGGTCTTGCTAAAAAATAACTGGGGCTGGCCTCAAATCTGTGCTCCTCCTATGTCAAGCTTCCCAAGTACTGGGATTACAGGTGTGTACCACCATGCCTAGCTACAGTGCTGACATCTTTGACAGAGTACTAGAGTACTAGACTCTTACCAGAAGGAGGGTTTTGTGGAAAGTATTTTATTCCTAGCAACTATTTAGGTTTCTTACCTCCTCTCTATTTGCTTCCCTTCTTGGCCTTTATGAAGATGCAGGAAAGCACAGTAAAACCCCATGCAAAAACCTCTATGTAGCTTTGGTGTAGGCTGTTGTGACTGATGTTGACTCAAATGAGGTGCCAGCCCTCTGAGGATGCTGGGCCACTGTGGGAGAGAAGTGCCTTGGCTTAGCAGATGCCAGAGCAACCTTTTTCTTGCGAAAGGCACTTTTTTGCATGGTAGGTCTTTCTTGTACCTAATACAGAGCAAGGGATGTGCCATGTCTTCCTGGGGAAAGAAGTGACTAAGATGGGCTGGCCGGTGACCAAAGCCATGGCAGAGCCAGTGTCACATGTGGAGTGGGTAGAGAATGTGGTCCAGCATTCTCCCCATCTCCCCATAGAAGTTGTTCATTTTCTTCTCTTCATGGGTTTTTCATCATTGAAAAACTATAATCTGCCACAGTGAGAGTGCGCATAGTGCTAGTTTTTTTCCTGACAGCTATATGTACCAGTAGTATTTCATACTGAACATGAAATTTTTAAATAGAAAAATAATCGCAGGCTAGGGCAAAAATATTCAAAATGGGTAGATTGGAGGAAAGTTAGGATGTTCTAAAAGAGTTAGACTAATTTATCACTTTGTGAAAATTCTAGGGATTTTCAATTTGTAATTAGAGCTTTTATTTAATTTCTAAATGAAAAGTTTGACATTTAATACCATTCAGAATTAATTTAAAAGAATATTCACAGCTGTGTGCAGTGGTACACACCTATAATCCTAGCTACTCATAAGGTTGAAGCAAGAGGCTTGCAAGTTCAAAGCCAGCTTGGGCAACTTAGTGAGATGGTGTCTCAAAACTAAAAAGGAGTGAAGATGTGTACTGGTAGAATGCCCCTGGGTTCAGTCCCTAGTAACTAACACACACACAAACACACACACACACACTCTCTCTCTCTCTGTCTCTGTCTCTGTCTCTCTTCCCCCCCCCCCAAGGGTCAAGCATTTTATTGAATGGTTCTAGTTTTCATTTTTTTACCAAATATCTATGCTCTATTCTTATTTGTAAGTGCTTTATCTCCTTGATAAGAATGTTCATGAAGAGTTTCATCTACATTGTACTTGATGTTATTAGCAAGTAGTTTTTCTTCTTTTATATAAAATGTACAGTTCATCTGGGTGTGGTGGTGCACCAGAGCCAGCCTCAGCAACTTAGTGAACCTCTCAGTAACGTAGTAAGACCCTGTTAACAAACAAACAAACAAATAAAAAAGAGCAGAGGCTGTAACTTGGAGGTAGAATGAATGCCCTTGGATTCAATCCCCAGTACCACTCACAAAAAAAAGAATGTAAGCCAGGCGTGGTGGCACACACCAGTAATCCCAGTACTGGGGAGTCTGAGCCTGGAGGATCACAGGTTCGAGGGCAGCCTCAGCAACTTAGTGAGACCCTGTTTCCAAATAAAAAATAAAATAGGGCTGGGGGTGTAGCTCAGAGGTAGAGTGCCTCTGGGTTCAGCCTCCAGTCCAGTACCACACACAAAAAATTTCAGTATTACGAGTAACTAATACTGAAATATTATACAGTAACATACAGTATTAGGAGCAACTAAAATTCTCATTTACTGCCAGAAAGTTTGTGAAACAGCCTTGCATTGTTGTTTAGCAGTATTTCAGGGTACTAAAGCTAAACATTATAACTGTAGTTTAACAATTCTGCTCTTGGATATATCTGCAACTGGAATGGATCAAAAAACACAGTAAAAGCCAGGTGTGATGGCACACACTTGTAATCCCAGCATTCAGGAGGCTGAGACCGCAGGATCTGGGTTCGTGGCCAGCCTCAGCTACTTAGTGGGGCACTCTGCAACTTAGACCCGGTTTCAAAATAAAGAATAAAAAAAAAAAAAAAATAGGGCTGGCGGTATAGCTCGGAGGTAGAATGCCCCTGAGTTCAATCCCCAGTACCGCAAAAAAAAAAAAAAACCCAAAAAACACAGTAATGTTTATAGCAACATTATTCTAAATGTAAACAGCTCAAGCCTCCAGCAACAGAACCAATTAATAAATTGGGGTATATTCACACAGCTGAATGCTTTACAGACATGACAGAACAAACTACTGCCACAGGCAACATGCTGGAAGAATTTCATTGAGATAATGTTGAACAAAAGAATCCAGACACTAGCCAGGCATGGTGGCGCATGCTTGTAATCCCAGTACTTGGGGGGCTGAGACAGGAGGATTGCAAGTTCGAGGACAGCCTCAGCAAGTAGTGAGACTTGCATCAACCTAGCAAGACCCTGTTTCCAAATAAAAATAAAATAGGGCTGAGGGTGTAGCTCAGAGGTAGAATGCCCATGGACTCAATCCCCAGTGCGCCCCCCCACACACACAAAGAATCCAAACACTATAAAGAGTGCATTCAGTGTTTACGTTCATTATTTATGTGATAAGCAAAAACAAGACTAAGCTATTTAGAGATAGAGTCTTGCTAAGTGGCTCAGGCTGGCCTCAAACCTGCAATCCTTCTGTCTCAGCCTCCCAAGTACTGGGATTATAAGCATGCACCACCACACCCACCTCAGACCTCAATTTTTTAAAACAGACTAAGAAGTAATTAGATTGTCCTTGGCTTTTTATTACTAGAGATCAAGATAAAGGTGAGCAGAGGTCAGGTTGAACTACCATATTACATTGACTCTAGATTGCACCATATGTAAGGATGCACCATTTTTTATGTACTACTAAGAATGAAAACAACATTTCAAGTTAAACTAACATGCCAGGTATTGAAAGGTAGACTAATTTCAGAGATGTTAAAGTGTGGATGAACATGTCTTAGAATTGATGAAATGGTAGATAATGATACAGATAAATCAGTAATATGGATATGATAAATGAGCCAAAAATGCCATGAGAGATAGAAACAGTGATATTGCAAGATCAGGAATGAGGATGTTGCCATATTGAAATTAATTTGTAAGAGTTTTTAAAGACAGTATATATTTTGCATTGTTGATGTGTATTTTGATGTCACATTTCCTGTTGGGTAACCAATGACATTGTAAATTAATACTGTAAGGAAAGCCACGCTCTTAAACTATCTGTGGTTGGCCATGTTACTAATATTTAATTTTCTTCTTTTCAGCCATTTCCAAAGCAGCCAGGAACATCAGGCGCTTATCCTCTTACTTCGCCCCCCACATCTTATCATAGCACAGTTAATCAGTCTCCCTCTATGATGCACACACAGTCTCCAGGTAAGGTATTACTTATTCTCTTGTGCTCAGCTTTCAAATCCAGAATACACACACATACACACTGAGAAGCACTGTACAAGCCAGACGTGGTGGCGCACGCTTGTAATCCCAGCATTCGGGAGGCTGAGACCGGAGGATCTGGGTTCGCGGCCAGCCTCAGCTACCTAGTGAGGAACTCCTCAACTTAGAGAGACTTGGTTTCAAAATAAAGAATAAAAAAATACGGCTGGGGTTATAGCTCGGAGGTAGAAAGCCCCTGAGTTCAATCCCCAATACCACACACACACACACACACACACACACACACACACACACACAAAAGAAGCACTATACATGTGGCCTCAAGCTTCTGAGAGAATTCCCTTTCTAGTCTGTGCTAGATAGTTGCCATGCATTAATTATGGAAGGGTTGTGAAATCTATGTTCATGGGTCAGGAGCACTTTTAAAGATTTGAATTAAGTGCGATGTTGTCACCCAAAGCCAGACTCGTGACTCCGCTCCCAAAGGTACTAATCACAATCATAATCTGTGTCAGAGGTCAACAAACTTAGACCTGTGAGGAAATCCTCCCCACCACCTGTTTTTGTAAATAAATAACTTCATTGGAACGCAGCCACATCCGTTTTGTAGTGTCTATGCCTGCTTTTCTTCTACAGCAGCTCTATTTGCCAAGCCCTAGATTACGTGAAGAATGGCTCAGAGTTGGGTAGAACACATCTTGATTGTCCAGAGAAAATGGCTTTGTTGGCAGCCCTGGGAAGTGTAGTGTAAAAGTATTTGGGAATGCCAAGTTTTTACTTTTGACCAAATGATTCAGTGGTATCTCTTGAGTGCTTGTTCTGTACTAAGTGCTGCTGGTACCAGGGTTTCAGCAGGGAGCCAGCTCAAGCCCTGCTCTCCAGCTTACCAAGAGTGAGGAAAATAGGTATCATATTTCTTTGGGAGGCGACCCTTTGCCTTCCAGCTCCCATACTTAATCTGTTCTGCATCAGTAATGATACAGAGTATAATGAATTTTCTAACAAAGTTCTAACAAAGGATGTCATGTGCAATGTGTAGTATAAAATATTAAAAATTAAATAATTTTTAAAAGCATGTATGTAGTTAAAATCATGTTGTTTAGTATAAATATTTCAGTATAATCAACTAAAGAATATATTACCATTCAAAGATAGTCTAGTTTATTAGAAAACAGGGCAAACATAAAACCCTGTTTTTTTTAAAAGACAAACTCAACGAATAAATTTGCTTTTAAGTTTTCACACCATAAAGCAGAATTTGCAGTGTGTACTTTTTTCCTTTATAAAATACAAAACACAAATCCTTTTATGTATGTATGTATAAGTGTATACTCACACACACACACATATATGTGAGAAATTTGTATTGACCAAAACCTGTTAATCTGCATTTGGGAGATGTAGGGACATCACTTGTTAATCAGCTAATTTCATTTGTAACGTGGGGATAATATAAAACATTTTGCTTAGAAATGTTGTAAGAATTGAATGAAATAATTCACATAAAGTGTTTAGTCTAGGGCCTGGCACATGACATATTCCTCTTTGTCCAGCCCATTAATAATCTGCCTTGTTTCCTAGATTGGGCTACTTGGCATTGGCACTGCCCAGGCACTCACATCCTGGCAGATCCCAACTCTACTCCATGTCTCACACTTAGCCACTCACATAGCTCTTCAAATTTCTATAGAAGCATGGTTTTCCAAAAACTCTTAGGTAAAAAATTTTTAAAGTTCTATTTATTTGGAGTGGGGATGAGCTTCCTCTGTTTAGATAATCAGTCTTCTTTGGAATGCCAAGTGTGGTGAGTGTTACAAAGAGGCCAGTCAGACTTTTGAAAGAGCCCCCCCCCCGGTAGGGGGGGCACTTCTTCCCTGGAGATGCCTGGCCTGCCTTACCCCCCCCACACACACACTAGTTAAACTGAGACATGAGGGGCCAATTGGAATTGGCCAAGGACAAACACATGGACAAGGAGGGTATTCCATATAGAGTGTGTGGTCTGTGTGGAGCCTGAGGTCCCAGATGGCTGGAGCATGGAGATAAAAGGCCCTATTAGAAATGTTGGCCTTTTTGTGTGTGGGTAATGGAAAGTTCTCCTTGAATTTTCCTAGGTCCTGTGGGGGTGGTGTTTGTATAACTGAGGGGGGCAAGAGTGGTGGAGGGGCAGGTTTCACAGGGAAGGAGGGAAATTTTCTTGAACCTGTTGATTGTGCAAGTCCCCAGACTTTTTTTTTTTTTGGTACCCAGGGGTGTTCAACCTCTGAGCTATACCCCAAGCCCAATTTTATTTTTTATTTTGAAACAGGGTCTCGCTAGGTTGCAGAGGCTGGCTGCAAACCTGTGATCCTCCTGTCCCAACCTCCCAAGTACTGGGATTACAGGTGTGCACCACAGTGCCCTGCTTCCCAGAGGCTTCTAAGTCAAGATGTGACTTGCAGTAGGCATTTGGCTATTATTGAGGCCTAAGGATTATCAGAGATGGTTGGACCACAAGACGAAGACTTGGAAGTTGTCATGTGCAGGGTCATTGAAGCCCGAGTGGGTGGCAAGCTCAGCCCCTAGAGCGCAACACTCTGTGGTGAAGGAGTAGCTAGGGAGGAAGTAGCCAAATAGAGTAACAGAGCCCCAGGGAATGTGTTTCTATGGTATGAGTTGAGATTGTTTTTGCATAGGAGGAAAGGAAAATAATAATTTTAAAGTAATTATAGAAGCAGACAGGTATATTTGCTTACTATATGCCAAGCCCTATTCTAAGCATTTTACTCATTTAATCCTCACAGCAAACTTGTGGCGTAGGTCCTGTTGTTATACCCGTTTTATGGAGAAAAACTGAGGCATGGAGAAGTTAAGTCACTTGTCCAGATCATACAGCTGAATAAGTAAATATAACAATTAAAAGTTAATCAAGTTGATCAACGTTATTTGAGTATAAAACATTGCTTTAGGTATTACAAAACATAAAAATATGAAATTATATTACATAGTAGAAAATTTGAAATCTGATATTGAAGATAGTAATAATGTAACAAGTATTTTAATGTTGCATTCATTCATAGTTTGGTAGCCATAGTTCCCCTTTTATAATCCTAAATTAAAACTAGTGTTGTGGCTTTAAATACCATTTTTTAAGTTCTTGTCTCCCAGTTTTTATATATTTTTTAGCTATCCAGCATTTTCATGTAATGTCTAATAGTTACCTGAAACTAAGCTCCCAGTCCTCTACCCTCTAGTACTGCTGCTCCCATAGACACCTCAGTTCAGAAAATGGCAGCCCCTTCGTTCATCTGGGCCAAAGCTGTTACACTCATGCTGGGGTTCTCTTTGTTCCACGTATACATTTAGTCACTTACCACATACCCTCAGTTGTGCTCTCAGATTTTACCCAGAACCTAACCATTTTTACTGCCTCAACCTTTGGTCACCCTTGCCCAAGCCACTGGACCTCTCTCACTTAGAGTATTGCAGTCACCTCTAGCTGGTTTCTCTGTCCCTACCCCTATCCTTGCTCTATAGTCTGTTTTTTTCCCACACGGCTAGAGTGGTGTGTGTGTGTTTTATTTATTTATTTATTTATTTATTTATTTATTTATTTATTTATTTATTTATTTGCGGTACTGGGGATTGAACTCAGGGGCATCCTATCTCCGAGCTATACCCTCAGACCTATTTTTTATTCTTTATTTTGAAACCGGGTCTCACTAAGTTGCAGTGCCTCACTAGGTAGCTGAGGCTGGCCGCGAACCCAGATCCTCCGGTCTCAGCCTCCCAAATGCTAGGATTACAAGCGTGTGCCACCACGCCCGGCGTGTGTGTGTGTGTGTGTGTGTGTGTGTGTGTGTGTGTGTGTGTGTGTCCCCCAAATGCTAGGATTACAAGCGTGCGCCACCACGCCCAGCGTGTGTGTGTGTGTGTGTGTGTATGTGTGTGTGTGTGTGTGTGTGTGTGTGTGTGTGTGTGTAGTTTTTCTCCAAACTGTGGGCCTCCTCCTCATTCAGGGTAAGCCCTAAGTCCCCCTATGGTCTGGGACCCGCTCTCAAACTCTGATTCCCTTCTCCTTCCACCCTCCCCTTGCTCACTTTGTTCAGCACACCGGCCTCCTCCCTGTTGTGCATAACTGCCTCCTCCTCTGGGACCTTTGCACTAGCTCTCTGCCTAGAGTATCTTATCCTCTGGATGTCCTCATGCCTTATCCTGCACTCTCTTCCTGTCTGGCTCACATGTGCCATTCTTAGGTCTTCTCAGATTACTTTATATAAAGAACATTACCCACTTCTACCACTACATGGAATTGTCTCCTTACCTCGCTCTAGTTTTCTCCAGAGCACTCATCACTTCCTGACATCAATGTTTGTCTTTCGAATTCTACTAGAATATAAGCTCCATGAGGGCAGGAATTTTGTCTCTTTATTTAACTGCTGCATCCCCAATGCCTAGAACAGTGCTTGGCATGAAGTTGGCATTCATGCCTACTCTTTGAATGAGTGAGTGAATAAAAACTACACTGGATTTTTTTAAAAGTCAATATAAGAGCTAGAATTAGGGCCCATGGAATTGAGCTCTCTTTATCAATAATGAAATCTTTGCAGTTTTTCCTTGCGTTATTTATGGGAGCTTTACCACTTTAGTCTCTAAGGAGATTTTTAACTTGGGGTCCTTGGACAGGACATAATGTGTGTCCTGTAAGATTATCTATAATTATTTTCCTTTATTAGGAAATCTGCATGCCGCCAGCTCCCCCAGTGGGGCTTTGAGAGCCCCATCACCAGCGTCATTTGTTCCAACTCCTCCCCCATCCTCGCATGGAATCTCAATAGGACCAGGGGCCAGTTTTGCTAGTCCACATGGTGAGTCCACTCATGGAAATCGCTATAGCTTAAGAGCTTAACTTGGAAGTAATTTTTGTTAATAAATTTTCTTATTGCAAAATTAGTGCTTGTTTATTGAGGAACTAGCAAAAGTACTGCTTAAGGAAAAAATAAATTTTCCCTAATCATACCACACAGAGGTAATAATGACCAGGTTGGTTTGTCTCTGCTTTGGACTCTCTCTCCTTATTCTCTCTGCTTGCCTGCTTGCCTGCCCTCTCACATCTCTGTTGGTCTCACCTGCTCTGTACCCATTGGCTTGTCTCCCTCCTCAGATACCCCTCCCCAAAATGGTAATATAGATTGTTTTGTGACTTGGATTTTTAAAATTTTAACTCAAAAATTCTTATTTTGAATAGATTCAAATAAAGAAGAGAAAAGGTTAGTCAGTGAAATGTTCCCCTTTCATTCCACCAGCCATATAGTTCCTCTTCCCAGCATTTGACATTACTAATTTCTGATATATTCTTGCAGAACTGTTTTATACATACACACACAAATATATGCATCTTTTTTTCACATGGCAGTGTACTATGCAGTGTTTAGTGCCTTACTTTTTCCCTTAATATATCATGAATACCATGCCATATCAGAACTTCCTCAGTTTTTAAGCTGTATCCATCTGAGATTTTACTTTTTACTATTAATATTTGTGAAAACAATTGTCTGTAAAAACTCTACATCATCACACTACATGGCTTCATAATATTCCCTTGCCTGGACATACCGTACCTCAACTACTCTCCTATATTACACATTTAGAATGTTTCCATGTTTCCACAATTAAAAATAGTGCCATCCCTGCTCATATCCATGATTATTTCCTGAGATAAGTTCCAAGAAGCAGAATTATGGTGTAAAAAGCTTTGAGAAATTCAAATGCTTTCAAAACATACTGCAAATCGTTCACCTAAAAGGTTATACCAGTTTCCTATAGCATCACACAAGAATGTCTTTTGTCCTGCATCATTGCCATTCAATATATAGGGTATTATGATTTTTGAAATCTTGGCCATTTTGATAGGTGAAAAAGGTAATATTGTTTAATATGTGTTTCTGTGATTGCAAAATTGAACCTATTTATAGTCTTTACTGTTTATTTATGCTTGCCAGTTTATATATACTTTGCCTATTTTCTTGTGATGTCTTTTACTGATTTTTGAGACTTTCTTTTGTAAGTAAAGACCATTTACTTGCTGATAAATACTGATGTATATATGGTAGAAGTATTTTCTCAGTTTGCCATTTGGTGGCAAAGGGATATATAAATAATTTGTTAAATGCATCTATAAGATGAAATTTAAGTATCAAATTATTCAGGAAGTCACTGCTTTGAAACATGATTCATGGGTCATCTTTTAGTCAAAGTAGCCTTTACTAAATAAAGAAAATGGAAACTCCTCCTCATCCTTCTCTGAGTAGAATGAAAATATAACTCATCAAGGTTAGTTTAAAAATATAATATTTCTGCCCCTACAGGAGGTTTGAGATTCTTGGCTTAATATTTTTAAGTGTATACTGGTCTAAAGTAGATGGTTACACATTACACAATGTAGAAGCTTATGTGAAGGTAATTTTTATTCTTAGTCCTTTTATTTTTCTAATTCTTATATCCAGTTACTACATGAAATAGAGATCTGGGTGTGGAATAGAGATATTCCTTTACTGGAATATCTTATTGAAAGAAAAAATGAAATGAATCATGATTTAAGGATTTGAATGCTATCACATTGTTTTTGGTTATTAAAATACAGATTTTGAAGCTCTCTCTTTACTTTTTCTCAGGAGCTCTTGACCCTAGTTCTCCATACACTATGGTGTCACCAAGTGGACGAGCAGGGAACTGGCCAGGGTCTCCTCAAGTGTCTGGCCCCTCACCAGCAACACGTTTGCCTGGAATGTCACCAGCCAACCCATCACTACATTCTCCAGTTCCAGATGCTTCTCATTCTCCTCGAGCTGGAACAAGTAAGTATCATCAACATTTTTATGTTCTTATTTTTAATATAGCCAATAAATGGCCTACTTTATTCCATCCTCACATTTGAAAGTTATGACCTATTTGTTAAATAGGGATACCTAAAAACTTATGCTTTTATCCATATAATAAATTATTTTATAATCATTAATTGCAGAGTCAGGCGAAATGTAAGAAAGGGGGCTGTTTTCTCCAGAAGTCTTATGAAGTGAGAGTACCAAACCTCTGTCATAAGTACTAATTTTTAGCTGCCACATCAGACCATAAAAGACACTTTAGGTTAATTGACAAGGTTATGCAAATTAACACAGAAGAGAAAGATAATATGAATATATTTGTTAGCTTTTGCTGCATGACTTTTAGTGCTTAAAACAACAATCATGTATTAGCTCATAATTCTGCAGTTTGACAGGCTCTGTTAGGCTCACTTGTGTATCTGCTAGAGACTGATTAGCCTAAGATAACCTCAGCTGGCATGGTTTCTCTCTGATTTGTGTGGTCTCATACTTGATCACAGGCTTGTTCCCCTGGTGGCTGGACAGGATTCCAAAAGAACAAGTAGTAGACTTGCAACTACCCCAGTGTCACTGCATTGTGTTGGCCAAAAGCAAGTCACATGTCCAGCTAAATTCCAGGTAGAGAAATAGACCTCACCCCTTGAAGGAGAACCTGCAGAATCCCTTGCAAGAGACCCAGATACAGGAAGGAGAAGAATTATGGCTATTTTTGCTAACAGGGAGTTAGTAAATGATTATAACACCCAAGCACTAGGAGTAACTAAAACTCAAGTACAGGTCGATTTAGAATAACAACAGTCTATAACAAAAGCAAAATAAGTATATGTAAATGAAATGACATGTTTTCCTTCCCAAAAAGGTTCCCAAACAATGCCAACGAACATGCCTCCACCTCGTAAACTACCTCAGCGCTCTTGGGCAGCGTCCATACCCACTATCCTCACCCACAGTGCCTTGAACATTTTACTGCTGCCCTCTCCAACACCAGGCCTCGTGCCTGGCCTGGCAGGTAGTTACCTTTGTTCCCCACTTGAGAGATTCCTTGGATCGGTCATCATGAGACGACACCTTCAAAGAATTATTCAACAAGAAACGGTATGAGTACCTAGTGACCTTCTAAATGGTGATTGTCAAAGGGAGAATGCTGAGTTGCACTGCAGAATACAATCTGAGCTAAAGTGATGCTCTCTCACCTCCTTTAATCAGGCTTGTTAGAATTATGCTTTTTAGCTGAACGTGGTGGTGCATGCCTATAATCACAGTACTTAGGAGCCTGAGACAGGAGGATCACAGATTCAAGACAAGCCTCAGCAAGTAGTGAGACTCTCATCAACCTAGCAAGAACTCATTTCAAAATAAAAATAAAATAGGGCCAGAATATAGCTTGGATATAGAACGCCCCCGGGTTCAATCCCTAGTACCAAAAAGAAAAAAGAAAAAAACAAATTATGCTTTTCATTCTACCTTATCATTAGAAATGGACACGACTGTTTTCTTTCATGTTAACACATTCTGCATTTTGTAGTACACTGTGCTGTGGCTTTCATGTTAAGTGACTAACATGGACCTAGAGATAGGTCACCACATGACACAGCACTAGTGTATATGGGATCTGGTCTTGCAGAGAATTGCATAGGCATAACCATCTGCTCTTGAAATTGCCATTGCAGTCGGGCTGACTTGGAATGTAAGTCTCCATTGAAGTAAAATTATTTATGATCACCTTTTAAAATACATGAACAACTGGCCAGGTGTGGTGACATATACCTGTAATCCCAGTACTTGAGAGGCTGGGACAGGAGGATCATGGATTTCAGGCCGACCTCAGCAACTTAGCAAGACCCTGTTTCAAAGTAAAAAAGGGCTGGGGGTATATGTAGCTCAGAGGTAGAATGCTCCTGGGTTCAATCCCTGGTATAATTAAGAACACCACTTTTAGAGTTGGGCTGCCTAGGCTTGTAGCCAACCGAACGAACCACCTGCTGGTATGCCCTTGAGCAGATTTCTTCACTGTTCTGATACAGTAAATAATAGTATCTACCTAACTAAGAACGTTTTTGGGAATTTGAAATATTTTGTGTAAAGTCCTTAGCATAATGTCTTGGCATTCAATATATGTTATTTATAATTATTATTGATATCTGTATGTATTAACAAGGTAGTCAAAATGGTGAACTTCTAAATTTTCTACTCTGGTTGGCATGAAGCCATTATGTAACCTTTATAATTCAGATTTGGAAAAAAATAATAAAAGTTCTAACATACGTTGAATGAAGTAACATTTAAACTGGTAATCATCAGACCTATGACCTACCCTGAGTTCTGCCACTTATAATCCACATTAAGTTTTGAGTTCTTTAAACCTCATTTTGCTCATCTGTATCAACTTAGTTTTCTTTTTGAAATAGTTTGTGTTAATTTGATGCATCCTTCTTGTTTCATAGCTGCAGCTGATAAATTCCAATGAACCTGGAGTAATCATGTTTAAGACTGATGCGCTGAAATGCAGAGTTGCCCTTAGTCCCAAAACCAACCAGACCCTTCAGCTAAAAGTGACACCGGAAAATGCTGGACAGTGGAAACCTGATGAACTTCAAGTTTTGGAGAAATTCTTTGAAACAAGAGTATGTGTTTAATAATGTGTAGTTCTAATATAATTAAAGGAACAGAGAAGTTAAGGTGGAATGAAAAGTAACTTGCTTTATTTATCCCTGTAGGTTGCAGGACCACCGTTTAAAGCCAATACATTAATAGCCTTCACCAAGCTGTTAGGAGCACCTACACACATCCTCAGGGATTGTGTGCATATTATGAAACTAGAGCTGGTAAGTTACGGAGAAACACATACTTTTCTAGCTAGGTCGGTTTGAGGTTAGAGTTAATGGAAATGTTTATTAGTTTTCACTTGTTAATGTATATTCTTCTAATATTCTCTTAAAAATCTTAATTTTTAACTTAAACTTTACTTATCTTTGATCAGTTGACACAATTCCATTGTATCTTTTGAATTCAGAACAAGATGATATAGTTAGAAATTCCCTATCCATCCCTGTCCAGCCAGAGATAGTCCATTTATAAAAGACAATAATACATCTACCCCATACACTTTTAAAATGAAATAACATTTACACATGCTATTTTATACTTTTCTACCTTTTATTATGAGGTATATCTATATATTTATGTGTTGTAATATTTTTTTTTAATCTGACTCCTCACCTTTATTGGTCATAGATTTTGTATTCTCTGAGTAGCTGTAAGAATGAAGTGTTGAGTCACATCAGATGCTGCAATGGCAGCAGCAGTTGCCTTTAGAACACTAGATGTCTGCTCTTGCTCTGTTTTTGGTCTTTTGGGGAATTCCATTATTTTCTGCATAGCTCAGTCTACATTTGTATTTGTTTTCCAGAACCACAAACTTGCATTTTTTTTTTATTCTTTTTTTTTTTTTTTTTTTTTTTTTTTTTTTTTTTTTTTTTTTTTTTTTTTTTTTTTTTTTTTTTTGCGGTACTGGGGATTGAACTCAGTGGCATTCTATCTCCGAGCTACACCTCCAGCCCTATTTTTTATTCTTTATTTTGAAACCGAGTCTCACTAAGTTGCGGAGTGCCTCACTAAGTAGCTGAGGCTGGCTGCAAACCTGGATCCTCCAGTCTCAGCCTCCCAAGTACTGGGATTACAAGCATGCGCCATCATGCCTGGCTCAAACTTTCATATCTTTCAACAACAGTTTATTCTCTCACAGTCTGGAGGCTAGAAATCCCATATCAAGATATCAGTAGGGCTGTGCCCTCTGGAAAGATCTAGGAGAAAGTCTATCCCGTGCCTATCTCTTAGCTTCTAGTAGTGCCAGCAGTCTATGGTGTTCCTTGGCTTGTTATACCCATCACTCTAACCTGTGCTTCCCTGTGTGTATCTCTCCTTGTGTCTCTTTTCCTCTTCTTACTTAGGGCAACAACCATATTGAATTAGGGCTCATCTTATTGACCTCATTTTAACTTGATTACATTTGCCAAGACCTCCTATTTTCAAGTAAGGTCATATTCTACAGATACTACTGGGAGGGGGTTAGGACTTCATATCTTTTTCAGGCACTCAATTCAACTCATAACAGCTTTAATTTTTTTAGTTTTATTTTTTTGCAGTACTGGGGATTGAACTCAGGGGCGTTCTACCTCCGAGCTATACCCCCAGCCCTATTTTTTATTCTTTACTTTGAAACCGAGTCTCACTAAGTTGCAGAGTGCCTCACTAGGCAGCTGAGGCTGGCCCCGAACCTGGATCCTCTGGTCTCAGCCTCCCGAATGCTGGGATTACAAGCGTGCACCACCACGCCCGGCTTCATAACAGCTTTTAAAAAGATGGCTTCTGCCAGACGTGGTGGCACATGCTTGTAATCCCAGCACTTGGGAGGCCGAGACAGGAGGATCCGGGTTCGCGGTCAGCCTCAGCTACCTAGTGAGGTATTCCACAACTTAGTGAGACCCTGTTTCAAAATAAAGAACAAAAAAATAGAGCTGGGGGTGTAGCTCAGAGGTAGAATGCCCCTGAGTTCAATTCCCAGTACCGCAAAAAAAAAAAAAAAAAAAAAGATGGCTTCCCACCCCCAATATTTGTTAGTGTTTGTGACAATGATTTCCAGGATATTGAGCTTGACCTACTGCATAAAATGGAGGAGAATTTTGCTTCACTGAATGAATCTTGCAGATCTTTCTATTTCAGTACATAAAGAGTATTTTTATGTCTTCCTTTTTTAACAAAGTTGAGTGCTTTTTATATGAATGTAAGAAAATGGGTAAGGAATCTTTACCTGATGGTCATTTTGGTGATTTCTAATATTTTGCTATTTTAAACAGGGTCACAATAAAGAGCCTTTTTACCCATATATCTGTAGGATCATTTTCTAGAATGAATTGATAGGTCAGAGGATATGTATACGTGTAATTTTGATAGATATTGCCACATTGTCCTCCACAGAGGCTATACCAATTTATATTCTCACTAGCAATTTTTTGGGAGGGGACTGCTGGGGGTTGAACCCAGGGGTACTCTACCTCCGAGCTACACCCCCAGCCCAATTTTTACTTTTTATTTTGAAACAGGGTCTCACTAAGTTGCAGAGGGCCTCACTAAGTTGCCGAGGCTGGCTGTGGACCTGTGATCCTCCTGTCTCAGCTTCCCAACTACTGGGATTACAAGTCTGCATCACCATGCCTGGCTCCCCCTAGCAATTTATGAGATTACGTGCTTTCCCACATCCTTATCCATAGTTTTATTGATCTTTAGAATTTGGGGCTTTCTTTCACTGACTTGTAAGAGCTCTGTGTATATTACAGAAATTATTAATCCACTGAGATATTTGCTGTTGTTTTTAATTTTTGGAGGTGCTAGATATGGAACCCAGAGCCTATGCATGATAGGCAAGCATTCTACCACTGAGCTATATCCCTGGCCCAGTTGTAAAGATTTTTTTTATAGTTTTAAATTTGTACTTTGGTAGGTTTAACTATTTCTTACAATTATACGGATGGAATCCAGGTGGCAGCTAATTGATTAGTTTTTTCTTTCTTTTTTTTTTTTTTTTAAGGTACTGGGTATTGAATTCAGGGGCATTCTACCTCCAAGCTATACCCCCCCGCCCTATTTTTTATTCTTTATTTTGAAACAGGGTCTCACTAAGTTGCGAAAGGCCTCACTAAGTAGCTGAGCCTGGCCGCGAACCTGGTTCCTCCGGTCTCATCCTCCCAAGTACTGGGATTACAAGCATGCACCACCACGCCCGGCTTGATTAGTTTTTTCAATCTTACAGTACTTTCATTTTGATGTTTCTAGTGTTGATTTGAGTAACTAATACCTCACTCCTTCTTTTAGATGGTTTGCTAATTATCTCAACATTTGGCTTCTGATCTGATAGGCTACAGCAAACATTTGTATCAATAAGAAATTATGAAAGCCGGGCGTGGTGGCGCATGCTTGTAATCCCAGCATTCGGGAGGCTGAGACCGGAGGATCCGGGTTCATGGCCAGCCTCAGCTACCTAGTGTGGCACTCCGCAACTTAGTGAGACTCGGTTTCAAAATAAAGAATAAAAAATAGGGCTGGAGGTGTAGCTCGGAGGTGGAATGCCCCTGAGTTCAATCCCTAGTACCGCAAAGAAATTATGAGGTTTGTTTTGTTTTTTGGTACTGGGGATTAAACCCAGGGGCATTTTACCTCTGAGCTATACCCCCAGCCCTTTTTAGTTTTTATTCTGAAACAGGGTCTCACTAAATTGTTGAGGCTGGCCTCAAATCTGCAATCCTCCTGTCTCAGCCTACCAAGTACTGGGATTACAGATGTATGTCTTTTTTTTTTTTTTTTTTTTTTTTGCGGTTCTGGGGATTGAACTCAGGGGCATTCTACCTCTGAGCTATACCCCCAGCCCTATTTTTTTATTCTTTATTTTGAAACCGAGTCTCACTAAGTTGCGGAGTGCCTCACTAGGTAGCTGAGGCTGGCCGCGAACCCGGATCCTCCGGTCTCAGCCTCCCGAATGCTGGGATTACAAGCGTGCACCACCACGCCCGGCTTGGCTAGTTTCTTTATATATGCATTACCTTTTTTTTTTTTTTTTTTTGCGGTACTGGGGGTTGAACTCAGGGGCATTCTACCTCCAAGCTACACCAGCCCTATTTTTTATTCTTTATTTTGAAACAAGGTCTCTCTAAGTTGCAGAGGGCCTCACTAAGTAGCTGAGGCTGGCCGCGAACCCGTATCCTCCTGTCACAGCCTCCCAAATGCTGGGATTACAAGCGTATGCCACCACGCCCGGCTTATATATGCATTACTTTTGAAAAAGTGCAGGATATCAACTTTATGTCTGTTAATAATCGGAAGTAAAGTGAAATTCTAACCTTTCAGACTCCTGTACTAGAATATAATTTTAAGTGTTCATATGACTTTATCAATACATGCTTTTTTCTTTTTTTCCAAAATAGTTCCCTGACCAGGCAACGCAGCTAAAATGGAACGTTCAGTTTTGTTTGACCATCCCTCCCAGCGCACCACCAATCGCACCTCCTGGGACACCTGCTGTGGTGCTGAAATCCAAAATGCTCTTTTTTGTAAGTACCGCCCAGCATCTGTGTGTGTCTGTGCAGAATTGCTGAGGAAAAAGCAATGTGAGGGCAATAGAGCAACTCTTGGATAACTATAGGCCCAGATTCCTCAATTGTCAGTTTAAACTTCACGGGATCCAGGTTCCTTTAGTAATAATAGAAATTAGACCAGCTAATTTTCTGATACATACTAGTCAATTGTTTGTCACTTTTCTTATCATATTTAATTTTCTTGTGCTTGCTATATCTTAATCTGAAAGTGTAGTAAATAATAGTACATTTGACAAATGTAGACAAATGTTTTTTTCTTATGTTCTTATTCTCTTTGTGTGTCTACAGCTTCAACTAACTCAGAAAACATCGGTCCCTCCCCAAGAACCTGTTAGTATCATAGTTCCCATCATTTATGACATGGCTTCAGGTACAACCCAGCAGGCAGACATTCCCAGACAGCAGAACTCTTCTGTTGCTGCTCCCATGATGGTCAGCAACATTCTGAAGAGGTTTGCAGAGATGAATCCTCCACGACAAGGTACATGACCGGTAGACAATATCTTACTGCATATGTGTTATTAAAGGTCTTTTGAGAGACACCCCCTTCTCTCCTCTTCTCCTTCCCTTTACCCCCCAATCCTAGTAATAGCGCTCTGGTTGCCGTGGCCCTCTTAATGTCTGCCTGTCGCTTTCTTCCTTTCTCACTGGTTCTTCATTTTTGTCCATTTCTCTGCTGCCTGGACTTTATTTATGTTAGTGATTTACTATTGAGACTGACCCAGTTGCTAATGCCAGAAGCTTGTATTTATAGCACACAGTGCCACAAAGCCCTAGGTTAGGAGGATAGATTTTACCATGGCTGTGAATTCCTGCCCTACCATCAATTACCTGCCCCTCTGTATATCACAAAGTTGAAATGCATGTTGGTTTCTCATATTTCATGGTTCAATCACAAATAGAATATTATCATTAAAAGTTCTGTATCTTCTAAATGTTTTGTGAAGAATAAAAGCTGATACAAATGGCATCACTGCTTTTTGGGCTTCTTATATAAGTGTCAGGCGGGTGCAAGTGAACCTTTTCACCAAGTGCACAATGAAGCTCTCAAACTGAACATTTCCAAGGAAACCAGAGTGTTTCTAGAAAGATAAACAAGGTCCCTTCGATACTGGAGTAGCCTATGCTTAACACGTAACTCCTGGCAGTGCTAAATTTGGGATTACAAAACATAAAGCTCAGCAAAGAGAACTTTTCTTCCACTTGCTCATTTCTAATATTAAGAAAATTTAAATTGTTTATTTCTAATATCGAGGCAGCCCTCTGTCTCTGTTTAGAATAGTTTGATAACTGAATTATGGTAAATGAGGGGAAGTTGTTCTCTGAAACGTTTTTAGGTACTGCAGAGTTTTAGGAGTCATAAGAGAAATGATATTTTTAGCTGTTTGTTTCCCCATATTGTACATAGGCGAGTTCTCACTTTAGCTTATGAGGAATACACTGGGCAGTAGAGAACAATATGCTTCTTTTGTTGTAATACTTCTTCTACTTCTTAAAATTTTCTGCTTTCATCCTTTGACTTCTCTCTTCTTTCAGCTATAGGCTCTCAAGAATCAAAGTTCAAAGCTATCAAAATTCTCAAATAGCAGTCCAGTAGAACTTTGATAATAAACAACCATTTCTTCACAAAGAGATGACTGTCACTATCTTATGTGTTTTTATGTATTATGTCTTGTGGAGTTTAAAATTAAAAGGAAAATGTTTTGATCCTAATGGATCAAGCCAGTTTTTCTACCTCTCAATGAAAGTGTTTTGAAAAAGGGTTTTATATATATATATATATATATCATATATATATATCCATATATGTGTATATGGGTGTGTGTGTTTATATGTATGTGTGTGTGTGTGTATATATATATATATATGATATATATATATCATATATATATATATATATCACTTCTTTTATTTAAGAAATCGGTGAGATGTTTTGGAAATGTTTTTCTTTTTTTCCTTTTTTGTTTTCCCCCTTTGGCTCAACAAACCTTTGGACTTCTTTTCTTACTATACCTTGATTTTTCCAGTGGTTGGAGAGAAGGTTTGCAGGAACTTGCACAGGGTCACTGCACATCCTGCCCTTTGCCAGAAGGCTATGATTCACAGGTCTTCCATTCTCCCACTTTTAGCCACTGTAGTGTCAGACCATGCTCTAGTGAGAGGGATCCAGCTTTTGGTTTATAATATCTGCATATTTGAAATATTTGCAAGAAGTAAAGGGACAAAGGGGGAAATTGAGAGGATAAATCATCAGCCTCCAGTAAACATCATTTTTAGATGACTGGTATGCCATACCTCAGCCTCCCTGCCCTCCTCCCACACCCATCACTTCTTCCATGAAGTGCTTTTAAGAAAAATTGCCTTGTTTTTGTATTTAATTGTTTTAATTTAAGTAATGTTGTACTTCACAAGTTGACCATTTTCTTGAAAATTGGGAGAAATCTCTAGTAGATATCACAGATCTGCACTGTCCAATATAACTGCAACTAGCTAGACGTAGCTATTCAAATTATTTAAAATTAAATTTTAAATTTAATTTCACTGTCACACTACATTACAAGTGCTTAGGAGCCACAGTGCACATATACATTTCCATCATCACAGAAAGTTCTGTTGGACAGTGCTGTGGCAAAAATTTTCAGGGTGCACTTCTTTCATCAAAAAAGACCTTCAATTTTTTGTATAGTGAACTTGTATAGTGTGTTTAAATGGGACACATTTCAAGCTAGGTAATACATCAGTGTCCGCTTGCCAGTGCTGTGGTAAACATTTTTATCTGCCCTTTAATGTAACATTAGAAGGACATCACTGAAGTTGTAACTAATAAATACATAAATATAAACTAGATCTTTTCATTAGGCCCAAAATGCACAAGCCTTAAAGTTTTAACTTAAACCCCACTGTAAAGGCTTATCCAAAGCAACATTATTTCTATACAACCCTAGGCATATCTTCTTAAATTCATACCTAACTGGAACTTGCCCAAAATTCCCTCCTGAGAAAAAAAACAAAACCCAAACCAAAATAATCCGAAACATCACACCACAGCTTAATCTCCTTTAATCTTAACAGTTAAAATTTAGTCTGAGTTCTTACTAATTTTAATTCCCCTTTCCCCCACCGGTGTGTTAACATCATCTTTCCTGTATTGCGAATAGCTAATGACCATTTTTCTCTGTTGCAGGTGAATGCACAATATTTGCAGCTGTTCGTGATTTAATGGCTAATCTTACACTGCCCCCTGGTGGGCGTCCATAGACACTATTGTTTTTAAACCAGGAAGGCTGACAAATGAGACAAAACAACAAAAAAAAGTCTGAATTCAGCCTTCAGTTTAAAAAAGAAAAAGGACTTTTTTTTTTATTTTGAGAGCTAAATATTCTAAACTGGCAAAAATTTTCAGGGTGCACTTCTTTCATCAAAAAAGACCTTCAATTTTTTGTATAGTGAACTTGTATAGTGTGTTTAAATGGGACACATTTCAAGCTAGGTAATACATCAGTGTCCGCTTGCCAGTAATAGATTTAATATTCTGTTTTATACTATAAAGTTATGAAAATGCCAAACTTGTTTATTTAATTGTTTTCTTATGTTTTGGGTGTAATAGTCCTTTTTTTGATTTTTGTTTTGTTTTTTAAGGCAGGTCTGTCATTTTTGAATACTGTAAAACTGTGATAAACTTTATATTGGAGCTGTATTTTAATATGACCGCTTTGAATCCTTACATGGAAATGTTCTGGGAGTTGTTATAAACACATCCCAAGGAAGCAATATTTAATAAAACTAGGTTTAAAAAGTGGCACTCACTTGTGTGTGTATAAGCTCTCTAGACTTCTTAGGGCCTCCCTTCATCTTTAACCTGGTGGGGTCAGTAACTAATTTCTATAATGCATTTCTGAAATTTGACCTAAAACATCTTCTTTGTTTCAAGGTTAATTTGTTTTCTTCAAACATGCATAGCTTGACTGGTGGTAACTCTTGGCACCATGGCTGTATTTCCGTGTAGGATTGGGATAAAACATTTAAAAAGAATCTAGTCTTTGAGAAGAGACAGTCATTTATACTGATCAAGAATATCAAATAATGGAATTTTTCTCATCTGTTGAGGATACAGAAACTTTTTCTGTTAGGCCAATTTCATTTACAGGATACTTCTGCATATAGCATTAATTAGGAAGCAAAGAGTTTTAATGCTTTACCCTTGCCTGAAGTTTCTGTGACATTTATCTCACTTCTCCTTGACTTCCCCACCAAAATTGGGGTTGTTCTAAACAATCTCAATGTAATTCATTGTCAATAAAACAATAGAGTGTTTACTTGGAGGAAACTTGGTCCAGTCATTTTGAAGAGTCCAAGATTTAGGACCTATCCAGGATCCATTGGAGTTTCTGTTACTGATGCATCTAAGCAGGGTTTCTTTTGGGAGCACTGTACTGTCTGTCTCAGTCAGTGAGGGACTTTTTCAGCTTCATAGATCATGATCTGAAGCAAAGCTCTTCTGGTGACTTGACATTATTTGGAAAGGTTTTTGAAAATGATAATGTCATGCTGTATTATCTGATTACTGAAATACTGACTCTCCATTTAATTTTAGATGCTTTATTTCTACTTTAAGGTGATTTAATTGAGCTTCTATTACAATAACCACCAAATTCTAGTTTCAAGCATCTCCTGCAAATATATCATATCTGATCTAAACTTTGCTTGGTTCTCCATTTCCGGTCAGAGTTTCGGCCTTCTTTGTCCTTCTTTGTCTTATTTCTGCCTTCATCTCCTGCTTCTCACCCAACTCTGCCACTATTCAGGAGCAGGTGACTAAACTTTTATCCTTCCTTTAACTTACATTTTTATCCTTCTGTTTTCAGTTCCCCTTACAGTGATAATCACATCGGTCTGGCAATCTAAGATGTCTTTATCAAGGGTTTACCCTTTCCATTTGGAGCTGAATCCTTTCTTTCATGTAGAAATCTACATGTATATACAAGAAATGTATTTTTATCTGCAGGATAATATTGTTTCAAATAATTTTATTAATAGAGTTAACTTTTCAGGTTCTCTTTTAATTGTGGTTCTGAAATGTCAATTGCATTTTTACACATAATGCATTCAAAGGATACCTTTTTCCTAATTAAAACCCATCTTTGAATGCTTTGTGTAAATAACAGATAGGATTCGGTAAAAAGAATTTGCTTTTGATGCTTATTAAGAAATTAATCCATGAATTTGAATTTTTATATCATGCTTGGTACTTGGAATTGGTATATACTTTATTAAAGCTTGAAAACATAGCATTTGAATCGTGAGTTTCATCACAAACCATGTCTTTTGCTTCTTTTGTTACTCAGGTTCAATCAAAGGGACTGGACACCCAGTGATTTTCCCTATTAGGTGGTGGGGGACTTTTAAGGTGTTTTCAATGTGATTTTAGTTTTTAAACTAATAAATAAAAATTTGTACAAGTTTCAGAGAACTACCAACTCTCTAGTTAATTTTGGTGAAGATGTTTTGGATTGTAGTCCAGCATAGTATTAGTTTAACCTTGAAAAAGAAATTGGCCCTGATTTGCCACCTTTTTTCCCATCTGAAATGCCATTTCCAAATGTATTTAGAATCAGAGAGGAGAAAAATGAAAACTTCAACAGAGTATATACCATTATTAACAATAGCAGGAACTGAACCTTATATTTCAGATTAACTCTGAATGAGCTAAATGTAAGCATAAACTACATGGTTTTGAATTTAAATACCACTATTAACTTTGTTGCAGTTAACACAGTAACCTGTTCAGCTACAAGATGCTAACAATCATTCTTTGGATAATTTCAAGAAGTATAACTTTTGCTATTCTGAATTCTGATACCTAAGAGTTGTTCCTTTTTTTTCAGGGTCCCCCCCCCAAAAAAATACCCATTATACTTTATGACACAGGATCTCTCTATGTTGCCCAAGCTGGCCTCAAACTCCTGGGCTCAAGTGATTCTCCTGCTGCAGCCTCCTGAATAGCTGGGACCATAGGTGTGCACCTTGGTATCCAGCTCCAAGTGTTCTTGATATAAAATTAATATATAGAAAAGTTCAAGAGAACTTACATTCAAGGAACAGAAAGAGAAAATGTTAACATAGATTTAATTGTTTCCTGTGGAATTTATATTTGGTTTGATGGAGATGGGTATGGTTTGAATTTACATGGGGTAGATTTAGTATTGAAGTGATAAAAAGACAAAGTTAGCAGAGGCCAGCCAGCACTGTGCTGCACAACTCCAAGAACACTGTGATCAGCTCACAGTTTGCTATTAATTGCCTCCTCTTCCAAGTGTCTGATGATTTGTTAAAATACCTTCCCCAAGAATCCACTGATGAAAGAGCATGTTTAGATCAATATAAAATAAAATAAATGGTACTAAGGATTTAACCTAGGGACATTGTACCTCTAAGTTTTGCCCCCAGCCTTTTTATTTTTTTATTTTTTATTTTTTTGAAACGGTCTCAGTTGCTGAGGCTGTCCTCGAACTTGTGATCCTCCTGTCTTAGCCTCCCAAATACTGGGATAGCGGGCATGCGCCACCATGCCTGGCAATAATAGTTTATATTTACTGAGAGTTTACTGTATGCCAGGCACTGAGTGTTTCAGTGTGTATTTAATTCCCTCCAACAACCATATGAGGTAAGTATCAATATCCTTCTTTTACAGATGATAAATTGAGTCCCCCCAAAATGAAATAATTTGCTTGGGATAAAATTTGTATTGCTTAAGATCAAACCACCAAGAAGCAGTAGTTTAAGTCTAATGCTAGTGCTCCTAAACACTGCCTCTGCTGTGAACCATACAGTCTGGAGGAGGTTCTCAGTGTTCACTCTTCAGAACCTTTTGACTACACAAAGTTTTATGTTTTTCAAGCTCAAGAGACTCACTAAAAGCAACTAAAGCTGACATGACCTCTGTGGCACTTATTTGGAGCTTAAATCAGACTGCCTTCTGCAGTCTCAGTAGTCCTCAAACTTTGGCCCGATGTTTCAGGACGCTTTTATCTGACTTGGGGCTGTTCAGTCCTCCAGAATCCAGGTTTGCCTCTGCCAGATAACCCAGTGGCAGAGTTTTCCAGCTTTGTGTAAACTAGGTACACTGCAGGCTAATTACAGGTATGCGGTGCAGGGAGCCAACAGTCAAATTTCACTAATGTCTGGATTTGCTACAGCTGGTCTGTGGACTTAGGAACCTGTTAACTAAATTTCTAAAGTCGGGCATGGTGGCGCACGCTTGTAATCCCAGTACTTGGAAGGCTGAGGATTGCAGGTTGGAGGACAGCCTCAGCAAGTAGTGAGACACTCATCGACCTAGTGAGACCCTGTTTCCAAATACAAATAAAATAGGGCTGGAGATGTAGCTCGGAGGTAGAATGTCCCTGGGTTTTCAATCCCCAGTGCCACACACACACACATCTAGAAATGCAAAATGCAAGGAATATACATAATTCAAAAAGAGTACTTTGAGCCCTTTATACATCTCTACAATAAAACAGCCCATACGTCAGGAGAGGGACTGGAATAGAGTCTTAGTCTGGGGAAACGCAAAAAAGGACGTAATGGTTTCAGGCTGAGATGGCCTCAGTAAGCCTTCCCCAAGTATTTAAACACCAACGTCACCTAAGTGGGGGTGGAGCTGACGTGTCCCGGAAGCGAAATCGCTCCGCCCCTGGAGTTGCGGTGACGTAGTGCGCTACCCCACTTCCGCCCTGAGCGTGAGGGCGAATCTTGGGTGGGGCCGCGCCTGCGCCTGGAGCGCTTCCCAGTCTCCTGCGCATGCGCACTACTGCCCGCCCCGCCCCGGGCCCTAGAAAGACATGGTGTTGTCCGAGCTGGCCGTGCGCCTCAACTGCGCCGAGTACAAAAACTGGGTGAAGGCGGGACACTGTCTGCTGCTGCTGCGCAGCTGCCTGCAGGGCTTCGTCGGCCGCGAGGTGCTCTCCTTCCACCGCGGCCTGCTTGCCGCAGCCCCGGGCCTGGGCCCCCGCGCCACCTGCCGCGGAGGCTCACGGTGCAGCCCCCGCGCTCGCCAGGTGAGCACCTGGCTCGGGGCCTTCTCTGCCGCCTCCCGCTCCCCACCCCTTCTCGGTTCCAGTCCGTCTCCCGGAGCGCAGAGGTTCTGGTTCCCTCTGCAGGGCAGGGTGGGCCGCAGTGTAGGGGCTCTGACTCTGAGACGCCGCCCCGCCCTCTGGAGCCTTCCTCACCGCCACCCCCTGTAGTTTCAGCCGCAGTGTCAAGTGTGCGCAGAGTGGAAACAGGAGATTTTGAGACATCACGTCAACAGAAATGGAGACGTGCACTGGGGAAACTGCCGGCCCGGCCGCTGGCCGGTCGACGCTTGGGAGGTAGCTAAGGTAAGCACCTGCGGCCCCGACCGAAGGAGGCGGCGGCGGCAGCGGGTGACCTGGTGCCCTGGGGCGTAGTGGTTCTATGTGGAAGCCCGGGCCTCATAAACTGAGGTGCAGAGAGATTGGTTGGTTACCAAGGGTGTAATGCCTAGGCTGTTAAGAGCTATTAAAGTGGATTTAACCCTAATACAACGAGGTAGAGGCTTTCTTCTACCTACCTGCGTTTTGCAGGCATTTAAGTGCTTGGGAAATTTTTCAACAAAGGTGCTGGAGCAAAATGTTAAAATGATCACTGTGAGCGTGGGCATGAGGTAGAAAGGTGTAGGGTGTGTTTGACAGTAGGCTCCCTGAATGGTTCATTTGGGCTATAGGTTACCACGAGGATGATGGAATAAGCCGAGGGAAATTAGGACTAAAATAAAAGGGACCCGAAGTGCACAGCTAAGGAGTAAAAGTTTGAGGAGGAGGATGGAAATAGGGCAAGCAACTGGACAGAAAAAGACTAGTATTGGGGCTGTCTTCGGATCTTGGCAGTGCGACTTTCTAGCCAGACCTATTGGGAAATTTTTTTTTTTTTTACTTCTTGTTTGCCAGAATTCCAGTAGTGGTTGAAGAGAGCCAGTTAGAGAAGTGGCTTCTTAATACCAGTGAATTTATAGAGTCAGTGTAGGTGCAAGTTAACAGCAGGCACATGTGGGCACCTGGGAAGGAACAGTGTCTAGGAAGAGGCTATCTGAAGCCCACCTCACCTGCCGATGTTCTTAGGGCCAGTCTCTGTTCCCTAACTTTAAGAATGGAGGAATTGAACTGTGCTGGTAGTCCCCCAGACATGGCTGTCATGGACCGGTAAACCTATCACACCTACATCCTCCTCCCTGTTTTATTTCATTGCCACCTTAGAGTTGCCAACTTCCTTTACCTAGAAAATTAAAAAGAAAAACTTAAAATTCTAGCCAGGCATAGTGGTGCACACCTGTAATCCCAGTACTTGAGAGGCTGAGACACAAGGATCACAGGTTTGAGGCCAGCTGCAGCAAATTAGTGAGATCCTGTTTCAAAAAAAAAAATAGGGCTAGGGGTGTAACTTGGAGGTAGAATGACCCTGGGTTCAATCCCCAGAACCACACACACATACACAGCAAGAAACAAAATTCTACCTGTTTGGTCCCTATTGCTGTTTTCACAGCCTCAAAATCCCCTTGAAGCCTATGCTAACTGCTCATGCCACTCTTCCCTGCTCTTTATTGCTAATCACTTGCAGACCTTCTGGTCCAATCTCATCCTTTTAGTTCCTGGGCTCCCTCTTCTAGCATCCTTGGTCCACTCCACTTTAGCTTCCCTCTTACATTCTCACACCCTGGGCTCTGTCAGCACAGGAAATCTAAGTGTCTAACATTCCGCTTGCCTTTGGCACGCTTATTCAAACACTCCCACCACCTCCACCAGCTCCCATCCCTCTTTGAGGCTTCCGCAGCTTTTACAAGACTCAGTAACCTTGGCCCTCCTGCACTCCTTTGTCTCCTCAGCTGGAGCAGTTTCCATTATCCATCATTATAATCAGCCCCTTGCAGTTATCTCAGTTCCACCCCCCCCTTCCTCTGAATTTCCCTGGCCCAACTCCAGCCCTAATGACACCATTATCTGCTTCTGCTATTCTGAGGAATCTCACAAGGGAGCTGATGGCTTTCACTTTCGGTCTCAATCAGGAGCCCTAGTGCTCTGGCTGTGCCTCTTTCTGGGGATAACTGTTCCTACATTTCCTAGTCAGGCTCCCTCTTTTATGGTCAAGCTTCCTCCACCCTTGCCCCCATCTACTCACCCTGTTTACCTGTCATGGAGTTGATGGATGCCCCCAAGCACAGATTTCCTGGTCTTCCCCAAGCCTACCAGCCTATTTCCATTTGCACCATCTTCCTCTTCCTGCTGCAAAAGAGTATCTTTTACTGCCCTGTCCTTCCACTTGTATGTTGAGTCTTATCCACCCCCACCACTTGCCCAAGAACTTTTGAGTCCTTAGTTGTCCGCTCTTCCTCTCAGCTTTAATGTTTAATACAAATAGCTTTAATGTTGCCTAGGTTTGTTTGTTTATATGTGATGATACTGGGGACTGAACCCAGGGACCTTCTACCTCCGGGCTACACGTCCAGACCTATTTTATTTTTTATTTGGAAACAGGGTCTTGCTAAAGTTGCTGAAAACAGTTCTACCCCTAGGTAGAACTCAAGAGAAATAAAAACATAAATCCACACAAAAACATATACATAATGTTCATAACAGCACTGTTAGCAATAGCCAAAAGGTGTAAACAATCCCAACATCCACCAGATGATGAATGAATGAATGAGCAGAATCCATATGATGCAATATTATTTTGCCATAAAAAGGAACAAAGTTCTGATCCATGTTACAACATGGGTAGATCTTGCAAACATTATGCTAAGTGAAAGGAGCCAGTCACATAATATATGATCCCATTCATGTCCCAATCAGGCACATCTAGAGAGGCAGAAGTAAATTAATGTTTTCCAGGGCCTGGAAGGATATAGGTGTGATAGCTAACAGATATGGGGTTTCTTTTGAAGGTGATTAAAATGTTTTAAAGTCAACTATGGTGATGATTACACAACTCTGTGAATATACTAAAAGCCACTGAATTGTACACTTTAAATGGGTGCATTATATCTCAATAAAGCTATTTTTTAAAGAAACACTTGAATACTTATACTTAGAATAAAGAAAAGTTTTCCTTGATCCATTCTCTCCACCTGTCTCCCCATTCCTTTGTCTGCCTCCCATATGCATACTCAGTACAGCTTCTCAAAAAAGGGTTTGATGTCTGTTCTCTTTCCCTCAGCTCCTATGTACTCAACTCACTTCACCCTGGCTTCTGCCTACCACTCCACAGCGTCTGTGACCTGCCTTTTCTTTCTTACCTCGAAGAGGCATGCAGCACTCGTGGCCACTTGTCTTGAAACAGGGCTTGGGACACAAATTTGGGAACCATCAACATGAAGGCAGTATTTAACTCCACAGGCCTGGGTGATACCACCAGAGAAGAGAGGGACAGAAGAGGCTCAGCTCCGTGACCTCAGAAAGAGGAGGAGCCAGGAATATGGGAGGAAAGACATAAGAGAAAGATGTCACAAAGTTAGGAGTGTTTCTTAGTTATTTGAAAGTATCCACTTTGGAGTAACTGTAACTTTCAAATAATTAACTATAACTTTCAAGTAACTATAATTTTCAAATCTTCACCAACTCAACCACTGAAATTTCAGAAAGGAAAAGAAAAAAGGTATCTTTTTCTCTCCTTTCTGCTTATGTGCCATTAAGACAGGACAGAAACCAGTTATGCAGGTAGATCTAATAGCAGACGGTTAGTGCAGCCCTTCACTTACGGCCCTTGATAAAGGCTTAGCTGGGACACCATTTTCCCACATGTGTTTGAACTCATGAGTCTCTAACTTGAAACCTCAGTGCATAAGAGAATTTCAGTCATCATTTAGGAAATAGACAAGTAATTGCCTCACCAACTCCTAGAATTGGAGAAGTCTCAGAAGCCCCTCCTTCTCCTACTACAGGCCTTCATGCCCCGAGGACTAACAGACAAACGAGGACCTGAGGAATGTGATGCAGTTGCTCTCTTAAGTCTCATCAACTCCTGTGATCACTTTGTGATCGATCGAAAGAAAGTCACAGAGGTAAGAGCTATCAAATTTAAAACCAGCCAGGCGTGGTGGCGCACGCTTGTAATCCCAGCATTTGGGAGGCTGAGACGGAGGAGCTGGGTTCGAGGCCAGCCTCAGCTACCTAGTGAGGCATGCCGCAACTTAGCGAGACCCTGTTTCAAAATAAAGAATAAAAAATAGGGCTGGAGGTATAGCTCGGAGATAGAATGCCCTGTGAGTTCAATCCCCAGTACTGCCAAAAAAAAAAAAAAAAATTAAAACCATACACTATAAATCAGTTGGGTGGGGACTAGAAAAGCCAACTTTGAGACACATCCTGTGACGCTAAGCCAGCCATGCAGGTATAACGTAGTAGCTCCCCAGAACAGTGGTATGCAAAGGAACTTCAACTTTGGGCCAGGTGTGCTGGCACATGTCTGTAAGCCCAGTACATAAGAGACTGAGATAGCATTGCAGGTTCAGAGCCAGCCTTAGCAACTTAGCAAGACTTTTTTTTTTTTTTTGCGGTACTGGGAATTGAACCCAGGGACATTCTACCTCCACTAAGTTGTAGAGAGCCTAACTAAGTAACTAAGGCTGGCCACGAACCTGCGATCCTCCTGTCTCAGCCTCCCAAGTACTGGGAAGACGCTCTTTCAAAATAAAAAATAAGGGGCTGGGGATATAGCTCAGTGGTACAGTGCTCACTTAGCATGCAAGAGGCCATGGGTTCAGTTCTCAGCACGAAAAAGTAAAAAATATAAAAAAGGAGCCAGGCATGGTGGCACACACTTGTGCCACCACACCCAGCTAAGGATCCTTTATGACCTCACAGAGGCAAAGGCCTATCACAGTGGTTGGCCCCTTCAGTATCTCTTAGCCAAGACTGTGAAAAACTTAGTGTGAATTATATATTAATTTATAATAGCACCGTTTTTCTTGAAATACAGGCAAAAGCTGATTTTCTTTTCTTCATGGCTGGCACATCAGAAACTCCTTGACCCAACTTCCTGGTACTCTAATGGTATTTAAATGATTTTTCTATTGTCTGCTTCAGCCTGTGGGTATACCTAGAGCCAATATGCTTTCTCTTTGGCAGGTTGTTTTAGGTTAAGAGATTTGGAGGACTGTGAAATATCCAGCCAGGCATAGGATTTCAAAGGCTAAGGATACTTGTAGGCCTATCTGTCTCCCTCTCCCTCTCCCTCTCCTACCCTACCCCCTTTTTTTTCCCTCTCCCTCTCCCTCCCTCCCTACCCCCCCTTCAATGTGTGTGTGGCACCAGGAGCATTTTCCCACTGAGCTACACCTACACCCCCAGCCATTTTTTATTTTATTTTTAATTTCAAAGCAGGGTAGTGCTAAGTTACTGTGCATAGCTTCAAATCTGTGATCCTCCTGTCTCCAAGCCTCCCGAGTTTGGGGATTACAGGTGTGCACCAACATGCCCCACTTATTTGTATTTCTTACCCTGGTCATGTGTGTGTGTGTGGGGGGGGGTGAACATCCCCTCAATCCCTGACAGTACTTAGAGTCACCTAGGAGTCTGTCAAGACTTTCTGGATTGTTTGGGAATCTGCTTCAGAGGCAAGGGTTGAAAGACTGAGCCACTGTTAACCATTTTCATCTTTTCCTCCCCAGAGTCCTGTGACCAAAATCTGGCTTGCAGTCATGTTTTCTTTGTCCTTCTCAGTTTAATTTTTTTTAATCAAGTCACAAAAATCTGAATTTCCAGTACCAAAAAAAAAAAAAAAAAACTAAAAATCTGAATTTCTAGATTCTCTAACTAAAAAGGAAGAAAGGCATGGTGGCCCATGCTTGTAATCCCAGCATTTGGAAAGTTGAGACTGGAGGATCTGGGTTCGAGGCCAGCCTCAGCTACCTAGTGAGGCATTCCGCAACTTAGTGAGACCCTGTTTCAAAATAAAGA
>PVLC010014550.1:19675-39179 GCA_004027655.1 Graphiurus murinus | reverse complement strand
ATTGGCAATCAGGGAGATGCAAATCAAAACTACCTTAAGATTTCACCTAACTCCAGTCAGAATGGCAATCATAAAAAACATGAACAACAACACCTGCTGGCGAGGGTGTGGAGAAGTGGGAACCCTAATACATTGTTGGTGGGATTGCAAACTTGTGCAACCACTGTGGAAAACAGTATGGAGGATCCTCAGAAGAATGTGAGTGAACCTACCATATGACCCAGCAATACCACTACTGGGTATATACCCAACAGAATGGAAACCAAATTATCAGACCGATGCATGCGTATCTATGTTTATAGCAGCTCAATTCACAATAGCCAAACTATGGAAGCAGCCAAGATGTCCAACCACAGATGAATGGATTACAAAACTATGGGACATGTACACAATGGAATTTTACTCAGCCATAAAGAAGAATAAAATCATGTTCTTTGCTGGGAAATGGATGCAACTGGAAAACATTATGCTAAGTGAGATTAGTCACAAAGAGTTAAGAAGCATATGTTCTCCCTAATATGTGGATGCTAGGGAGAAGAAGGGGCATAGGAGGGTCTCCAGATGAAAAGGAGTGATCCTCGATAAGCAACGAAGTTGATTTAAGTGTAGTGGACGCAGGGGGCAGAGGGACGCCCTAAAGCACATGATGTTCGTACACAATCATATCAAGGTCACTCACCGAAGTGAACCTAAGGGGGAGGGAGGGGGAGGGAATGGGGTGGGAATTGGGGAAGGGATCAAATGAGAATTGTGTGCAAATATGTTGTTAACAACTTGTACTTAACAAAGATGTATGCTATATTGCACGAATTACTACAATAAAAAATTTAAAAATAAAAAAAATTTTAAAAATGGGTTCATTCCACTTATTATAAATAAAGTTTTATTGGAAAACCGATTTAAAAAAGGATTCACTCCATCTCAAAACTGATGAACCCATCAGCTCTAACAGTTAGAAAACTAACATTTTAACAGAAAATGTTAATACTGTTTACATTTATTATGTTCTTTTTTCCTCCCTATTACATCCAGAGTTAAGTCTGCAAAGCCAAGAATTTATCAGTTGAAAGACTGAATGAAAGATGAAAGGTGGTAAAACATACTGGAATTTCTGTTTTGTTATGAAAATTGTAGATTTACCTTTTTTGCTTGTCTTATTTATTTATGGACTAACCATCTTGTCTTATTTTAAAATGCCAACACTCTTAAGATAGGTGGATGGACTGACATTACCAGTCTCCACATGTCTTTGTGTTTGGGATCTGGTTATTTAAAGCAGATATGAAAGGACTCCCTCCTGTGATAGTTGAGGATAATATCACCTATGTTACTGCTTATATACTAAAGAAAGAAAGAAATGAGAATAAGAAAAGGCAAGTCATCAGAGAACTTATAGCTACCAAGCACAAAAATCCAAAGCATTAACCAGCTTTTCAGTGTATTGTGCTCTGGCAAAGAGAACTTCTTTTATAATCTGGATCTGAAGTTTCCTGGAATGGACAGCTTACATTTTGTGTTTTACTGTCATACCTCTTAAATTTCCTTGATAGAGTATATCACTGTTTAATAATAAATAGTGTAATATATATATAAAATCACAAGCATATATCTGGAACATTTAGTTATTTAGGCTTATTATTTTTCTCTGTTTTGATCTCATTTTCATTCTTTTTTTATTGAATGTAATAGATAACCACTGCATAAGGATCAAGACACTTTATTTTACTTATTTTTATTGATGTGTAAAATTTTACATATTATTGGAGTTTAATGTGATATTTCCATACATGCACACTGAGTAAAGATACTTTAATTTCACTAGTTTATTTGCCAACTTTGATCTCACTGCTTTCTAGTTTCCTGTCATGTCTCTTATTTCTTAAAGTGAATTAACATATGTTTCAGTCAACATTCTTACTACTGTAATCCAAAATGACTGACCACACAACTTAGAAGAAGGAAGATTTATTTGCTCACAGTTTTTGGAGATTTAGAAGTTTAGTGTCCATCAGGCTGGATCTGTAGCACTCAGGACATAGTCATGGGAAGCAGAGAGAGGAAGAGAGCAAAGGCTCTCCTCTCACATTGAGGAGGCCAGAAACCAAGCGCAATCAAGGGGAGGAGAGAAACATATAATCCTTAAGGCCACAACCCTGAGGGACCTACAAAGCCCCACTTCCAATTTTGTTACCTTTTTTCCATATGGGCTGGGGGGACATTCTGAATCCAAACTATTACAACATGTAACAAGTTGACTGGAAAAAAACGTAGGCATTTTTTTTCAGTCATTCTGTAGTCTATTTTAGCCTTACTTTCACAACTATATCAAGGTCACTTACTGAACTGAACCTGAGAGGGAGGGAGGGTGAGGGAGCAGGGTGGGAATTGGGGAAGGGATCAAACCTAGGCATTTTTAAGCCCTTCTCACTGCAAAGCATTTCTTTCCATAATTCTGTGTTCCAAGGTGGCGGTGATAACTAATATGCCCTGCTTCCTAAACTCCAGGGAATATCTTTTGTCTCTGGGCCAAAGTCTTAAGATGCTGCATCATAAAAACCAAGAGAACAATTATTGATGCATAACAACATTAAAATAGTTTAATATTATAAAGTTTAATTTAATTTCTACAATAAATTCTTCTAAAACAAAGATTGTAGGTTAGATAAATTTTGGGAAACAGTTATGCTTTAGGGATTAAGAGACTTCTATGGATTTGAATCCACATTTCTTTACCATTTATTTGCCTTTGTGATCTTGTCTTTGGCTATCTAAGCTTTAGTTCCTTTTTACTTATTTATTTTTTTAATTTGTGCATTGTAATCATACATCTTTGTTAGGTACAAGCTGGTAAAGGCAAACAAGCACACATTTCTCATTTAACCCTTCCCAAATTCCTACCCCACTCCTTTGCCCTCCCTCCTTTTCAGGTTCAGTTTAGTGATTGACTTTGATATGCTTGTGAAAGTACGTCACGTGCATTAGAGTATTCCCCCCTCCCACATCACCTTCAGTTAAGTCAACTTCTTTGCTCATCTAAGGTTTCTCTCTTTTTCATCTGGAGCCCCTCTTATGCCCCATCTTCTCCCTAGCATCTGCATATTAGGGAGAACATATAATTTTTTACTTTTTGTGACTGACTAATCTCACTTAACATAATGTTTTCCAGTTCCATCTATTTCCCTGAAAATGACATGATTTTGTTCTTCTTTATGGCTGAGTAAAATTCCATTGTGTACACATCCCATAGTTTTGTAATCCATTTATCTTATGATGGACATCTTGGTTGGCTCCATAGTTTGGCAGTTGTAAACTGTGCAGGTGTAAACATAGATACACATGCATCAGTTTAATTCCTTTATATCTAAAGTAGAATTAATAATGAGATTCATGTCATATTATACCTCAGAAATACTCAATATATAGTACTTGATGTGTTGTAAATCATGAATATATAGCTTTTAAGACATATTCAAACATATTAAATTATTCAAACATGTTTTCTGTTTTACTTTATGGCATGTAGTTTCTATATAAGTTTTTTGGGTAAGGTTATAACTCATACAGTTTCCACCTGCAAATATGATTTTATAATTTCACTGAAAATTCTTGATTCAATATAGAAATGTAATAAGCTCAGCCTGTAACCAAGTGGTTAAGTGTCTGGGGTTGTATAAAGCTTTGGAGGCTCTCATAGTAAATCTTCAAATATAATTTTTGTTCTAATGAATATTTTTCAATTAGAGATGTTTCTCTTAGCATAGTGAATTATTATTGAAAAACATGTAGAAATGATGTTTGGAACATAGAATGGCAATTCTGGAATTATAAACATGCTGGAAGCATCATTAAACTTTGAAATGGAAAAGTTATATTAAACTGAAATGGCCAAGAAAAATAAGATAAAATTTTCTAGACAAAATTTGTACTTTAAAAGTTTTCTGTATACTTTTATAGTGATACTCCTTATTTGTGTAGAAGTCAGGCAATTGTTCATTGTTTTATTTAAGCTGGTGGTGATGGTGCATGCCTGTAATCCTAGTACTTGAAAGGCTGAGACAGGATCTCAGGTTTGTGGCCAGCCTCAGCAACTTAGCAAGACCCTGTTTCAAAAAAATAAAAAATAAAACAAGGTCTGCAGGTGTAGCTCAAAGGTAAAATGCTTCTGGGTTCAATTACCAATGGAGAGAGGAGAGAGGAAGGGAGAGGAGAGAGAGAGAGAGAGAGAAAGAAGAGAAGAGGAGGAAGAAGGAGGAGGAGGATGAGGGAGAAGAAGAAGAAGAAGAAGAAGAAGAAGAAGAAGAAGAAGCAGAAGAGGAGGAGGAGGAGGAGGAAGACGAGGTGGATAGGAGGGGAGAGGGGTGACGAGAGAGGAATGAGGGGAGAGGAGAAAGGGGAGAGAGAAGAGGGGAGAAGGGAGAGAGGAGTGTAATGTTGAGGCTATGCAGTTTATCAAATAGGACCTTTGGTGTTGGAGTTCAGTGTGAATAGGTATGTGAAAATGTGAGAAACAATGAAATAAATCCCACCATGTAAAATATTCTAAATTAGCCAGACGTGGTGGTGCATGCTTGTAATCCCAGCATTCGAGAGGCTGAGACCGGAGGATCTGGGTTCATGGCCAGCCTCAGCTACCTAGTGAGGCACTCCACAACTTAGTGAAACCCGGTTTCAAACTAAAGAATAAAAAATAGGGTTGGGGGTGTAGCTCGAAGGTAGAATGGTAGAATGCCCCTGATCAGGTTCAATCCCTAGTACCGTGAAAAAAAAAAATCTAAATTAGAAGTTACAAACTTTAAGAATAAGATTATTTATAAAAAGACATTGATATAAGCAACCTTTTATGGGCTGGATGCTATAACTGCTTAATTTTAAGATCCAAAAAGCCAGCCTTAAGGAGTGTGGCTCATATCAAGAAAAAGCTTTTTATCTTAGAGTAAGTCACCAAATCTGCTTTAGGAATGTAATAAGTGCAAAGCATTGAGCTAGGAGTGGTGAGAGTTGCAAATGTGAATATGATATTGTTCCTGCTCATTGAGAAATTTCCACAGTGGAATGAAAACATTTATGCAGATATTCTGGCATGAAGGACACAGGAGCAAAGCCTGACTATATGACTTTAAGGAAATAGAGACAGGAGATTTAGACCATTTATTTTTATTTTCCTTTTATCAGTGCATTGTAATTGTCCATCATAGTGAGATTCAAAGTGAAACAAACACACATGCACATATAACTTGGTGTGTTTCTTTCCACATCCCTCCTTGCTTCCCCCTCCTCCCTCTCCATTCTTGTTTGTGCGATTGGTAGTGATATCTTCATATGAATAAAACATTATTTGAACTGTTTCCACCCCCAGTACCCCTTTTCCTCTTCCCATTACTCTCTCCCAATCCTCTTTCACTATTCTACTGGTCTTTATCCTCATTTATCTGAAATTCCTTTATTTCCTATTCTCTTTATAGCTTCCACATATGAGAGAAAACATATGACCCTTGACTTTCTGAGACTAGTTTATCTCAATTAACATAGTATTCTCTAGTTCCTTCCATTTTCTTCAGATGACCTAATTTTGTTTTTTATGGTTGAGTAAAATTCCATTGTGTGCATGTGTTGCATTTTCTTTATCCATTCATCTGTTCATCAATATTTAAGTTGGTTCCATATTTTAGCTATTGTGAACTGTGTTGCCATAAACATGTATATGCATGTGTCACTATAATATTTTGATTTTAATTTTTTGGAAAGATACTGAGGAATAATATAGTTTGGTCATATGATGGTTCCAAAATAAGGCAAGACAAACAAGATTGATAAACCCATAACCAACTAAACAAGAAAGATAAAAATGACCCAAATTAATAAAATAAGATATTAAAAATGAGATATCTCCACAGATATCTTGGAAATTTAGAGGATCTTTAGGAATATGTTGAAAACATATACTGAAATAAATTGGAAAACCTAGAAGAAGTAGACAAATTTCTAGACACATACAACTACCCAAGTTGAACCAAGAGTATGTAGAAAACCTAAGTAGATCATTTGTTTGGAAAAAATGGGTTAGACACATAGTATAGGAAATAAAGTAATAGCTAGAAAAGGAATAGAGGCAAAATAGTATTTATTTTAAAATGAGAGACTTCTGAATATTTGAAGAAGTTAATAGTATGTAAGAAATAAAAATAAGATGAAATTATAAATTTATTGAGAAGAGAGATCAGAGTGGAAGCAAAGAGGTCCCAGAGCAGGAATACACAGTAATTAGAGTCCAGGTAAAGAAAGTAGCTTCAAAAAAAAGGTAAACCACTTTTTTGAGAAAAGGAATTTTGAAAGTGAGTGTGAGAAAAAAATGGCACAACTGATGCCCAAATCTTTTGGGAATACTCAATAAGAATTTCTTTGGGTGAGTAGTGAGGAGGGACCAAGAATTAGTATTATTAGACTCTTCAGAGTCTGTGGGTGCCATTATAGCACTAGATCATGGAATTTCATTAAAGCCCACTCTGCCAGGCAATTTTTTCCCCAATTCATATGTACTTGGATTCAGAAATATTAGAGTAAAAAATTAAGACAGAATAGATCTTTAAAAAATAGTCCTTGTAGTTTTTAATGAGGTGAGTATTTTTTGGTCAATAGAATATGATTTTAAATATACCATGCATTCAAAGGTAGAACTCACATAGTTTTACATGATAAAAGCCAACCTTTTTCTCTTAAATGAATCTGCCAGAGTCTCAGAAGTGCTTCAGTTATTTTACTTTAGGTAGATAGTGAGATAGTAAAGCCTATATTTTCTATGATTTTTTCCAGGATTAAGTCTTTTTGTGTTCTAAAGCTTTAGAAATTTGACTTATTTCTGCTATGTATAATTCAGTGTGTTTAAAACTATATCCCAATTTGTTCTTTATACATGTAGGTATTTTTATGACACAGAAATTTATGAGTAAAGATCTTTTTATATGATAAAAACACCAATGGAAAGATTTTTCTGTGTGGTATGGAATTGGGGATTGCAACCAGGGCATTCTACCTCTGACCTACACCCTCAGCCCTATTTTATTTTTTATTTTGAAACAGGGTCTCACTAAGTTGCTGAGGCTGGCTGTGAATCAATGATCCTCCTATCTCAGCCTCCCAAGTACTAGGATTACAAGCATGTATCACTGGGAAATTTTTTTTTTTTTTTTTTTTTTTTTTGCGGTGCTGGGGATTGAACTCAGGGGCATTCTACCTCCGAGCTATACCCCCAGCCCTATTTTTTATTCTTTATTTTGAAACCGAGTCTCACTAAGTTGCGGAGTGCCTCACTAGGTAGCTGAGGCTGGCCGCGAACCCGGATCCTCTGGTCTCAGCCTCCCGAATGCTGGGATTACAAGCGTGCGCCACCACGCCCGGCTTCTGGGAAATATTTTTTTAAACAATAACAATTTAAAAATAATAATAAAAAACAAAGTTTCTAAATTTTTCCTCTTATTATATACTTTGTAACCTCCATGTCTTGGAAAATTTTCAAATGCTTAAACAGAAAACTAAAAACAAAATGAAACTATAACCCTAATTGAAGAATGTAAATTTGACTACCATATATCTGGAGAGTAATTAATTTGAGAAATGACAACAAAAACCCAAAAGAAAAAATTGTTGTATTTGCCTACATAAAAATTCAAACTATATGCTTCATGAAATTTGGAGGAGTTGACAGAAAGAATGAGATGTTTCTTTCTTTTTTTTTTTTTTTTTGCAGTACTAGGGATTGAACTCAGGGACATTCTACCTCCGAGCTATATCCCCAGCCCTATTTTTTATTCCTTATTTTGAAACAGGGTCACCCTAAGTTGCGGAGTGCCTCACTAGATAGCTGAGACTGGCTGTGAACCGGGATCCTCCAGTCTCAGCCTCCTGAATGCTGGGATTACAAGCGTGCGCCACCATGCCCGGTTCAAACTACATGCTTCAAAAATGCCAAAAAAACCCCAAAATACATGAAATTGGGGAAATATTTGCAATAGGAGAGATAAATGGTTCATGTTTTTTCTATATAAAGAACTTTGAAAATCTTGTGTTTTTATTGGTGCATTGTAGTCTCACATTATAATGTAGTTCAAAGTGATAGTGGGTAACATGTACACAGCAGTTGGTGAGCTTTCCCCTGGGTTTTCCCATTTCTCATACATGATATTGTTAATGAACCAGTTTAATTTAATGTGGAAACAAATGGAAACCACTTGGATATTTAATCTTGATGCTCATCAACAACAATAAATGCCATTTTACCCAACATATATTAGCAAGTAAATACTTTTAAAGTTGATACTTTTCAATGCTAGTAAAGGATCAGTAGTAGTGCCATTTTCACATATAAGCGATGACAGTGCAAATTAATGTGACACTTTTGTTAATCATCGAATTATTTTCTTTTAAGTTTTTTTAAGATTCTGTGTCCATTTTTGAAGAAAGGCATTTTTCTACAGGACAGTTAGTTTTCCCTCTCTTTCCATTCGTTCTTTCTTTTGTTCTTTCTTTTTATTGGTGCATTGTAATCATACATCTTTGTTAGGTACGAGCTGGTAGAGGCATATATGCACACATTTCTCATTTAGCCCTCCCCAATTCCTGCCCCATTCCCTCCTTTCTCCCTCCTTCTCATGTTCAGTTTAGTGATTGACTTTGATATGTTTGTGAAAGTACATCATGTGCATTAGGATATCCCCCCCCATCACCTTCAGTTAAGTTACCTTCTTTGCTCATTTAAGCTTTCTCCTTCTTCATCTAGAGTCCCTCTTATGACCCACTTTCTCCCTGGCTTCCACATAATGGGGAGAACATATGATTTTTACTTTTTGTGACTGACTAATCTCACCTAACATAATGTTTTCCATTTCCATCCACTTCCCTGCAAATGACATGATTTTGTTCTTTATGGCTGAGTAAAATTCCATTGTGTACATATCCCATAGTTTTGTAATCCATTCATCTGTTGATGGACATCTTGGCTGATTCCACAGTTTGGCAATTGAGTTGTGCAGCTATAAACATAGATACACATGCATTAGTTTGATAATTTGGTTTCCATTCTTTTGGGTAGATACTAGAAGTAGTATTGCTGATTGCACTAATTTGCAATCCCAGAAACCTTGCAGTTACTTGAAGAAGGCCTAGGTCCAACACTTCAACAAATAGGCACAGGTAAAATCTTTCTCAACAAGACCCCAAAGGCACAAGCAACTCAAAAAAAGATCAATATGTGGGATTGCATTAAACTGAAGAGCTAGCAAAGGAAACTATCAAGAACCTCAACAGAGAGCCCCCAGAATGGGAGAAAATTTTTGCCAGCTACTTCTCCAATAGAGGACTAGTATCTAGAATATACAGAGAACTTAAGAAACTCACAGCTAAGAAAATAAATAAACCAATAAAAAATGGGCAAATGATCTAAATAGACACTTCACAAAAGAAGAAATACAAATGTCCAATAAATGTATGAAAAAAATGTTCAACATCATTAGCAGAGTGATGCAAATCAAAACTACCCTGAGATTTCACCTAACACCAATTAGAATGGCAATCATCAAAAACACAAACAACAACAAATGCTGGCAAGGGTGTGGAGAAGTAGGAACCTAAATCATTTTCTTTAAAAAATTAATTCTTAAATTTCTGTGAAAAAATTGAAAGTGATCTCATTTGTTTATTCACATACACTACCAATTTTAGCTTCATGTATTTTCTAAGTAGAGAAAGCCTAATTATATACCTTTGCTTTTGTAAGCATATAGAAGCAATGTAAAAGTTTCTTTACAGTCTAGAGATACCAGCTCATACAGTTTTCATTATGATAATATCCTATTTTTGAGAATCTTTCTTACAGAAGAAGGATTTTTGTCCATTATTCTAAATTATTAATTCATAAAATAAAACCATCAAGTAAGAACAACCTCCTCCCATTTATTTATGACTAATTATGTTTTAGCAAGATAATCCCTTCTTAAATTGGAGAAACTAACCATGACCCCAAATAAAGTGCATTGGCCTTCATACATATTTATTGTATGTTTTGGCTCATCAGTGACCATCTTTCAAGCTATGCTTGAAGATTCCTCTGTAGCTTTAATGTCTGCTTTTCAGCTCATTGTGCTAACTGAATTTTACATGCAGATCATAAACTGTATACTGAATCTATTGAGATAAAACTTTTCAGTTTTTATGCTCTTTTGCACAGGGTGGAATACTAATATTCTGAATTTATACACATTTAGTTTGAAATAAAATGAAGAGAACTGATAGTTGTCTCTATTCTTTTTAGTTCTCATCTACAAGTTCACTATAAAGACTATATCAGCTGGTTAGTTTGATTGAAAATGTGTGCCTAATATATGTTAGGAAAGCATTTTCCCCTTTTAGGCTACTGGCCATTATTATATTTTTAATAAATGTGCCATTATTCTCCTTTCTTCATGAAAATAGATTAAGATTTATAATACATAAGTTGACTTTGCCTGTAAGGAAAACACAGCTCAGTTATTCACTTTGGTTAAGAGTCCCCTTAACACTGCCTTCACAAAACTATGGGAAATATACACAATGGAATTCTACTCAGCAATTAAGAAGAATAAAATAATGTCATTTGCAAGAAAATGGAAGGGCCTGGAGAACATTATGTTAAGTGAGATTAGCCAGTCACAGAAAGCGAAGGGACATATGTTTTCTTTAATATGTGCAAACTAGGGAGTAACTGGGATACCAGAGAGACTCTAGATAATGGAAGAGAAACCTCAGTGGAGCCAGGGAAGTGGTGTAAGGGAAGGGGAGGGAGAAGACTAAGGTTTATTATTGGAAGTACTAACATCGACTGTATGTACATAAGTGAAAATCCCAATATCAGTCTCAGTCCTCTGTATGGGAAGAGTGGAGACAGGAAGATGGGGGGGCACCAAGTACTGTGTGCATGTATGTCAATGTCAGCATGATTTACATTATGATGTGACACGATAATGCACCAATAAAAGCACATTAAAAAAAACAAAACAGAAATGTTAAAAAAAAGAGTCCCTGTGGGGATTTCTGACACTGAGAAAATTACAGATATAATATACAAACTATTAACTCAAAAGTAATGAAGAACTTATCTCTTTAGTATGTAAGCTTGTCTTAATTCACTACTTTCATGGAAGACCATTGTTTTGGTTATTCCATGCTCAAGTATTGACAAAATACAAATAGACAACATGCTAAATAGTAAAAGTATAGAATCTGCCAGCTTCCTTTTGAATAGCAAAGGGCTTTTCCAAACTCATTAGAGAACTTGCCTGAAGCCATTACTGATACCCTATTACCAACACTAAAAGTAATAGTGGGATCCTTTTTCTATTATCATTGCTATTACCTCTATCCTCATTACCTATAGATATCCTTCATTCTGAGAGTGGAAGTTTCACAGACACCATTCCATTCCTCCCATGCTTTCCTAGCTTCTCTGACTTAGATTCAAGCAAACTCACCATGCCTTTCCTATTCCCAAAAGTTGTAATATTTCTTTCTTTCTCTCCCCGCCCCCTCTTTTTTGGTACTGGGGATTCTGGGGATTGAACCTAGAGGCATTCTACCTACAAGCAACACCCCAGCCCAATTTTATTTCCTATTTGGAAATAGAGTCTCACCAGTTTGCTGAGAGCCTAGCTAAATTGCAAAGGCTGGCTTGCAACTTACGATCCTCTGTTCTCAGTCTCCAAAGGACTGGGATTACAAGTGTGCACCACCATGCCTGGCTAGTAATCTAAGGTCCTACATATCTTACAAAGTGATGTAATACTGCTGCACAAGTATTGTTAGATGTTTTTTTCCCTCAGGTTAACCTATCTATTTGGAGATATAGACAACTACATTGATATAGTGTGTGAATGTCTAATTCACCTTAAGCGTACATTTGTAATTGTTCATAAACAACACTATTATAAGTGGTGTTTTTGAAATTAACCTTTACATAAAATTTTCTGGCAAGTAAGTTTTCACTTTTATGTAAGAATGAGACCACATCTTTATTTGTTTAGGACTCATTAATATTCCCTCTAAGAATACCATTACACTCATTTGTAAGACTTCATGATCCTTCTACATGCAAACAGGCATGCATATGCTCTGGGGATAATCAGGATATCATCTTCTTGTTGAAGATATCCTCTATCTCTTCTGTAATTCTTTGATACAGTACTGGGATTTTGGATCAGGATAAGGCATGATTGAAATCTTCCCTGAATAAATATTTGTTCTCTTTGCCTAGGAAACTTTATTTGATGACCAAGAAATACCCAGTCATCTGTGAATGTGGGTCAAGTACCTCCAGTATGTGAAACCTTTTCTAATTCCTAGTTTAAATCAATGTGTTTTTCCTTTATGCTTTCTTAGACTTTTTTTTACAGACCACAATTTATTAACTCTGAGTTCTACTTCTATTCTCAGCCTTCCAGAAGATGGATGGTAGGGGTTCAGGATGAAACAGAACAAGCTGTGATTATACAACAGTTTCCTTTATTATTTACTCCAGCTCTGGCCAAGCAACATGTTTGTCAGAATGATAAGCTTTGTAACATATTGATCTAGGTTGGCCCTTTTATATATAACAAAATTATCTTTTTATTTTGCTGTACAAACTTCTTCCAGACTCTTGTCCAGCTATTCTCCCAAGATGAAGCCCCACTTGCAATTACAAAGCACTTCATTAATATGTTATTTTACATTATAATATAATTATCAAAGTTGGGGGACCTCATTTCCAGGGTAACCAGGAGTGAAGTTTTGCTTTTGTCAAAATCTTAACTCTACTTGGTTTAATTCCAAAATGCCTTTTTTACTCTTCTCATATCTATGGTTAAAAGAACACAAAAGTGTCCTGTAGTTCCCTGACTGCTGCTCCCAGTTTTCTCTATCTAACCATAAAGCTTCCTGGGTCTATACATCCATCTCCAGAATTATTAACTTTGGTCTCTAGTGTATTTGTCGAACTCTCATACTTTTAGAAAAAAGTGCTGTATAAATAATACATAAATTATTAATGCTAGGTAAACAAATCTAGAGGATTGGAATAAAATACATGAGATTCAGCATCAAATATAGACACATTTAACACGTGGACCCTGGTCTTCCAGCATGAGGCTCCTTCCACTAATAAATAGAATGGTTGACAGATCCTTCCCATGCACGAGATGGTTAACAAAAGTGTATATTGTGCAATGTCATCTTCGCCATATCAGTAATTTTCATGGTTAGGTGGACTTTTGCAATGTTAATCCTTAAAATGTGGCTTACAGTGAGAATCAGATTAAGGTGTAAGAAATTACTCAAAGTTAGTTGTAACATTTTATGTCTTTTCCTTAATTCTTTTATTCAGCCTAGCCACATTTTGTTTGGAGGTGGAGTTTTAAATATTGTTTTGCTGAATATCATTAAAAACTTATTGCCATATATTACTTTATATAAAACTTTTTCATAGCCAGGCATGGTGGCACACACTTGTAATCCCAGCATTCGGGAGACTGAGACTGGAGGATCTGGGTTCGCGGCCAACCTCAGCTACCTAGTGAGACCCTCTGCAACTTAGTGAGACCTGGTTTCAAAATAAAGAATAAAAAATAGGGCTGGGGGTATAGCTCGGAGGTAGAATGTCCCTGAGTTCAATCCCCAGTACCGCAAAGAAAATAAATAAATAAATAAAATAAAATAAAACTTTTTCATTAAATATGATGTATACATCTCTTTGGATATGAGATTATATTTTTAAAATATATTTTCTTCAATTTTGTGAAACACGAAGAACACTGTGTCAATTTAAAAAGCACCAGTTAACTGAAAGACCATTTTAAATTCCTATTATTATTCTAATTTAATATCCAATGGAAGAAGTTTTCTAGAGGCAAGATCTTATTAAAAACAATTGAAAGGCTACCCTTTGTGATTTCTCTCTTCTGTTTGGTGTTTTCTTTTTATGATTTCAAAAGTTTTTTTGTAGATACACAAACTTTTCAGTTTGTTCCACTGAACCATCTAAAATACTTTAATTTGCTCCAGGAATTTTCTCTGATTTAGTCCCCTGAATTCATTCCAGCAGTCTGAATTGTGGCAGGAGATATGTTAAAAGTGTTGTCTGAGTATCATCCATGGAGTCTGGTTTTCCTATAAGCAGAATATAAGAATGGGTTTGAGTGTACATGATTTATTAAGGGAAAGCTTTCAGGAGAAGGGGAGGGAAGAAAACAGGACAAGGCAGGGAAAGATCTAAGCTAAGGTTCAGCATAATGCTGTGGATATCTGTGAATTGTACTACAGAGTTGGTTCTACATTGAGACAAGGGGCTGGCCTTTAGTACTTCTATGGTTTAGCCATTCATTGTAGAGGAGGGAAATTTTACAGAGAAGGAGAAATTTCCTTCTCTTTCCTTTATGTCTCCTCTATCTGTCTTTTAATTTCCTCTATGCTGCTCAGTATGAGTTCAAATAAGGGGCACAGATCAAGAATAAGACATAGCTATTATTTCTGCATTATAAATGAAAATGAAAAACTTTCCAGGAAGAGGATGTGGCACTCATAAATGCAGGGAAAGACAGCATGGTGGTTATAGTGGGGATCAGATAAGACCCTGGAGGATGTATCAGAGGTTCTACATCTGTGGGGGTGGTGAGAGAAACATGCAGAGGTACACAGGTTTAGGTCATGATGATGTCTTCAGACTACAAAAGATAGTTCTTTGGTTACAAACAAGAGAACTCAACTCTGCTAACATGCACCAAAGGAATTTATTGGAGACTAAGTGGATATTCACAGGGACAAGTACCAGGGTTATATGGATCAAAGTGTGAGGCACAAACAAACACTCTCAATACTATTTTGCCAATAGAATGTCATTAGATTTCCTCAGCTTGAACTTCATGCAGTATTGTGTTACTCAAGGATTTTATTCTAGGGAGAGGACATTTTATTGACAATTTTTAGAAAGATGAATATAACATGATTGAGGGTCCTACCAAGGTATTATCCAGTGAAAGTATTATAAACTTCCATGGAATAGTAGGGTACCATTATCAGAGACAATATTTGGAGGCAAGCAGCTCAATTATATATATTTTGACAAAAAATGGAAAGGGGAAAAACCAAAGTGAAAATGGTAGGGATAGAGTAATGAGGACAGATTCCTGAGAGACGGCCTTTTTCTGGTTTCTCCTTACACAGGTGCAGCACTGAGGGTTGGAGAAGGAGAACAGAGTCACATAATTATGTCATCAACACCAAAATTAGGGCGAAACTGAAGACATCATTCAGAGTTTTAGAATTCTACCTTTTTTGATGTTTCCCTATGAGATCTACCATTAAGATCCTGACTGTTATCTTATTAAATTTACTCTTATAGCAGAATATATTCTTATCAAGTTCTATTATATAATGTGAAGTTTGTGCTTTAAACTTGAGTGATTTCGAGTTATATGTATGGTGAAATTTATATCCTACCACCTTTTGGGGGTCATCACATGTACTGTATGAAAACATGAGGCAGTATATTTTAATATAATTGGCAATAGAGAAATTGAATAGTTGGAAGAAATTTAGAACTATACCCAGACAGGGAGGAAAAATTGAATAAAATGATCCTTCACCCAAGTCAGAGTATAAAAGAAAAAAAGGGATTTTGTGATAGGAATTTAAAGGTGCAGGAACTCTGAGGATAGGTGAGAGTGGATATAGGAGAACAACTTTCCAAAGTTGTGGAGGTGTAACAACTGTAAATCTGGCCTTCCTAGTAGGACTGGATAGGGGATGTTGAAAAATGTGAATGAGCTTATCGTTTTTCCATGCAAGATTGACTATGCATATGAGGTTTCATTCTGAAATAAGTAACTGATTTGTACTTCCTTCTAGGCAATATTGTGTATGTGAGTGAGAGGTTGTATTGTCACATCCTATTCATATTAAAGGTGCAGTACAAATACTACACAAATAATTGTCAGTTGCTAATTTTAAGGAATGGCATATCTATGTTGTATTATAAATAGGTTTTCCCCCATACCTCACTCCAATCTCCTCATTTACATTTATTTCTACTTTGAAAAACAGAAATTATCAGTAGAAGAGATGATTATCATTATTAATATCCTTTGGCTTTATTATACTTTCTAAAAAATAATATAAATACTATATCTTCTATCCTCCATTTTGCTTCTAAAAATTAGATTACAGTGAAGAAGGTGATCTAATTGAGGGAGAATGGAGGGGGGAAGACAGAAACAATGTACATACACACTTACCAAAGTCAATCACTGTGCTGAGCATGGGAAGGAGGGGAGGGTAAGGGAATAGGGCTGGAACTGGGGAGGGCTCAAAGAGTGCTGTGTGCATGTATGCCTCTATCACCCTGAACTTCATCAAGATTTATGATTGCAATGCAACAATTTTAAAAAAGTAGATTAGAACATAGTCTTTGAGCTAAATTCTTGAGAGTCTGGCTCTTGAGGATTCTGCTTGGGCAATCACATATTGTGTTGAAAATGGTAGTTTGTTTGACAAATTCTTGATTGGAAAGCTGGACGTGGCAGGTACCTATGCAATCCCAGTGACTCAGGAGGCTGAGGCAGGAGACTCAGTTCATAATTTCTAGGCCAGCCAGTATTGGGACCCCAGGCTGAACCCTCAACCGTGAGGCCCCAATAAAGACGACGACTGAACGTTGCTGGCTCAAACTTCTCTTTATTGTACCTCTCTCTCTCTGGGATAGAGGACGCTACCCAGGCAGTAATAGTAACATTAATCATTCTCTTAACCCTGACAGTAACCGTCTCTCCAACTGCCCCACTCTCGTTCTCCGTAGCCGTTTCTCGCAATAGTACCTTTCCAACAGACTCCCAACAACCCCTTTCTCCAGCAAACCAGCCTCCCAGCAACCACACCACCCAACAACCACACCTCGGGCAAGAGATGGAGGCTCTTAAAGCCACGCAGGGCCTGAGCCAGGAGGTGCCTCATACAGCTCTCACCTGGGCCGGCCACGAGCTGGGCATGCTGGTGCATGCACTCTGGCTTGGCGCAGCCCTAGGATGTTACTACCTGCAGCCGCTTCTGGCACTCTGCCAGGCACCATCTAGAGGCGGGGTCTTTCCGGCCAGGGTAAGACCCCAACAAGCCAGGGCAATTTAGTGAGACCCCAAAGTAAAATAAAATAAAATGAAATTTTGATTTTGGAATTGTAAATGGATAAAGTACTATTTTGTTTCTTTATTTTCTTTCCATCTATATAGTTTGCTATCTCATTTTCTTTTCAAATAGTTCAAATTGTCCTTAGCATATAATTTAGTTCCAAAGGATTCCAAACTTATAGTAATAATATGATAGAAGCAATAATAACGCCAATAACAATATTAATAATACCAAAACGTTTTGCCAAATAGTAAGTTGAATCTGAAAAATGAAATAATTATATTAGCTGAAAGTAAGACTTTTAAAATCGGTTTGATTTTAAATCAACAATTGGTTAACATTTTTGGATCTTCTAAAGACAGTATCATGTCATCTGCAAATAGAAATAATTTCACTTCTTCTTTCTCTATTTGTATTCCTTTAATTTCCTTTTTTTTTTTTTTGCCTTATTGCTCTGACTAGAATTTCAAGTATTATGTTGAGTAGGAGTGGTGATAGTGGATATCCTTGACTTATACCTGTTTTTGGAGGAAATATTTTCAGTTTTTCCCCATTTAGTATGTTGTTGGCTTTGAATTTATCATATATTTCCTTTGTCATGTTGAGATAAGTTCCTTCTATACCTAATTTCTTCAGTGTTTTTAGTATGAATGGGTATTGGATTGTGTCTAGTGCTTTTTTAGCATCTTTTGAGATAATAATATGGTTTTTGTTTGTGCTGTTTGTGTGGATTACATTTATTGACTTGTGTAGGTTGAACTAACTTTGCATCTTTGGAATGAAACCAATTTGCTTATGGTGCACTGTCTTCATGAGGTGGCTTTGAATGTGAGTTGCTAGTCTTTTATTAAGAATTTTTATCTATATTCATCAAGGATATTGGTCTGTAGTTTTCTTCGTTTTTTTTTGTATCAAGGTGATACTAGCTTTATAGATGAGTTTGGGAATATTCCATCTCTTTCTATTTCATGCAATAATTTTTTTCTATACTGGGTATTGAACCTAGGGGCATTCTAATTCCAAGGTACTTCCCAAGCCATACTTTTTTAAAAAAATTTTTTGAGACAGTATCTCACTAGTTTGATGAGAGTCTCACTACTTGTGGAGGCTCTCCTTGAACCTGGGATCCTCCAGTCTCATCCATCCAAGTACTGGGATTATAGGTGTGCACCACCACATTCAGCTGAAATATTTTTATATAATTTTATTGGTTCATTTTAGCCTTACATAATAATGTAGTTTAGAGTGATAGGGATATACATGCATAGAACCTTTGGTAAATTTCCCCCTGCCCTCTTCCCACTCCCTCTCCTTCCCTAAACATGATATTGAGATTGGCATTGATAACTTTATATATGTACACAACATCAATGGAAATGTTTCCTTCATTAATTCTACCCCTGCACCACCTTCCTCTAGACCCCCTCCATTGTTCCACTGGGGTTTCTCCTTTATCTAAAGTCTCTCATATCTTGATTACTTCCTAGCTTATACATATCAGAGAAAACATATGCTTCTTCACTTTTTGTGACTGGCTAATCTCACTTAACATACTATTCTCCAAGCCATCTATTTTCCTGCAAATGACATAATTTTAGTCTTCTTTATTGCTAAGTGGAATCCCACTGTGTGCATATTCCATGATTTTGTAATATATTCATCTGTTGATGGACACCTAGGTTAGTTTCATGATTGTCTATTTTAAATTGTGCTGTTATAAACGTGGATATGCAACTATCACCATAATATTCTGATTTCAATCCCTTTGGAAGGATAATCATAAGTGGTATAGCTGGATTGTCTAGTGGATCCTTTCCCAGTTTTCATGAAATAATTTTCAGAACATTGGGTTTAGTTCTTCGTAAAGGTTTTTCTTAAATGGATTCAGCTGGGAATCCATTAGGTCCCAGTCTTTTCTTTGTTGGAAGGCTTTTTATTGCTGCTTCAATCTCATTGCTTGTAATTGGCCTGTTTAGGTTTTCTATATCCTCTTTGTTCAATTTTGATGGATTGTATGTGTCAAGAATTTTGTCCATTTCTTCTTGATTTTATCATTTATTGCAATGTAAGTATTCAAAATAGTTCCTGATGATACTCTGGATTTACATGGTGTCTGTAGTGATATCTCCCTTTTTTTTTTTTTTTTTTTTTTTTTTTTTTTTGCGGTACTAGGGATTGAACTCAGGGGCGTTCTACCTCCGAGCTATACCCCCAGCCCTATTTTTTATTCTTTATTTTGAAACCGAGTCTCACTAAGTTGCGAGTACCTCACTAGGTAGCTGAGGCTGGCCGCGAACTCGGATCCTCCGGTCTCAGCCTCCCGAATGCT
>PVLC010014550.1:0-19575 GCA_004027655.1 Graphiurus murinus | reverse complement strand
TATCTCCCTTTTTTATCTCTTACTTTATTCATTTTGGTAATTTCTTTCTTTATTTTGGTTAAGTTGGCTAAATGTTTGTCAATCCTGTTTATTTTTTCAAAATACCAACTTTTTATTTGATTAAATCTTTATACTGTATTTTTATTCTCTATTTCATTGACATTTCCTCTAATTTTAACTATTTCTTGCCTTCTATTAGCTTTGGGGTTAGTTTCTTCTATGGCCTTGAGGTGTAGCATTAGGTTGTTTAGTTGGAATCTTTCTGATTATTTTTTCATGTGGACAGTCAATGCTAGACATTTTCCTCTTAGGACTGCCTTCATAGTGGCTCAGATTTTTTTTTAAGTTGTGCTTCATTTTCCTTGATTTTAGAAATTTGAGATATTCTTCTCTTATTTCTCCTATGGTTCATTCCTCACTTAGAAGGGTATTGTTCAGTCTCCATGCATTGATGTAGTCCTCTTAGAAGGCAGACCAGAAAATTTTCAATTAGTAGAAGAAAACATAGGGCCAAACGCTCCAATATATAGGCACTGGTAAAGATTTCCTCAATAAAGACCCCCAAAGCTCAGGAAATAAAACTGAGAATAAATATATGTGTTTGCATCAAATTAACAAGTTTCTGCTCAGGAAAGGAAACAATCAAGAGGCTAAAGAGAGAATCTACAGAATGGGAGAAAATCTTTGCCTGCTACTCCTCTGATAGATGACTAATATCTAGAATATATAATGAACTAAAAAAAAACCGTAACACTAAAAAAACTAAATAAATAGCCCCATCCAAAAATGGGCAATTGAACTGAATAGACACTTCTCAAAAGAAGAAACTCAATCGGCCAATAAATATGTGAAAAAATGTTTACCATCACCAGCAATAGGAAAAATGCAAACCAAAGCTACACTGAAATTCCATGTAACTCCAGCTACAATGTTAAACATTAAGAATACAGATTATCACAAATGCTGGTGAGGATGTGGGGAAATAGGAACTCTTATACACTGTTGGTGGAGATCAGTTTGCAAGTTCCTTATAAAACTAGGATGGAACCCCCATATGACCCAGCTACACAATTCCTCAGTATCTTTCTAAAATAATTAAAGTCAAAATAATATAGTGATACATATATATTCATGTTTATAGGAGCACAATTCACAATAGATTATGAAACCAACCCAGGTGTCTATCAATAGATGAATGGATTAAAAAAAGATGATACATACACACAATGGAATTCTCCTCAGCCATAAAGAACAAAATTATGTTTTTGTAGGAAAATAGATGGAAGTAGAAAATATTATGTTAATTGAGAGCAGCCAGTCTCATAAGGCCAAGGGCTATATGTTTTCTCTCATATGTGAAAGCTGGAGAGAAAATAGGAAATATAAGATATTTTAAATAACGAGAAAGAGAGAGAGAGAGAGAGAGAGATCTGTAGAGTATTAGGATGGGTTATTGAGGGAGGGAGTTAGGGTGGAAAAGGGGGTAGATTGATGAATTAAACAGTTCAAATAATACTATGGCAATATACAAAGATAGTTCTCCCAATTTTATAACATGTACTTGGAGGGAGTAGGAGGAAGCGGGGTGGAATATGGAGGAAAATACACTAAGAGCAATGTGCACGTGTGTTTTCATCACATTGAACCTCACTATGATGTATATTTGCCATGTACTAACAAAATAATTACTGAATAAAACCATCAATTACATTGCTCTTTTAAGATTTTTTTGATTCCTCATAGAGTTCTCATTGATTGTCAGCAAATACTATGATTGAAATGAATATTTATTACTTAATTGGAAAATAACATTTTTTAAATAGTTTGATAACATTTTATACAGATTTTGAAAGCTAAACATACTTATTGCTGGCATTCCTAGATTCATGAAATTAAGTGACAGATGATTTAAAATGTGTTTGAAGACCTATGTACTATCAAATCACAACAAAACTTCATAACTGCCACATACTGAAAAATAGATGCAGGAATCAAACCATCTGTCTCTTTGTATTGTGCAGAATGATTTTTCCTCTGCTGTATAATTGTATATCTGATTTTCCTCTTGCAAAATTTTTATCAAAGTAGTTTATGAAGGAAGTTTGAGATTGAGTTTCTGTATACTCTATTCTACAATGAACTGATGCATTTTTACTTAAAATATTTAATTTTAGTTTTACATTGCAATCTTTGTTTTATATGAATTTGTGTTTCTCAGGTTATGTCTGGGTAAGATTTAACTGATTCACCAGTTTTCAGATTGCTAAATATTTTACTCTTTTTGAGAGATAGAGTAGCATCATTGATAATATTTCTACATATAATAGAAAACCAAAGGTAAGGTAGTTTAAACCTATTAAAGATTTATTACAAGGAAACAAAATAATACTACTAGTATTTGTTAATCTAAACGCTAAGAATGACAGGTTTGAAAGCAAGAGGAAACATTTTTTTAAACTAGTGGAAAATTGGCACTGAGAATAATGTATGTTTTTAAATTTCATTACTATGTTTTTCTACAAAATGATTAGTAGAAAAAAGCCTGTTAAAATATAAAGTTTCCAACTTAGGAAATACTAGAAAAATGTTTAGAATGGTTAAAAACCAGTGAAATTTAAGGAATTGGGGTTTCCTTAAGGCCATATTTTTCATATTTCTATTATTAATTAATTTACCTTCTTGAGAACCTCATGTGCACAAATTTGCAAAACTGTCCATTTAATTTAGATTTTTTTGAGGTTCACTTTAAATTTGCTTATTTCTAAGAAGTCCTAAATCTTATTTTAAGCAACAATACCTGCAAGTAAAAAATTTAAGGTTTAAAACCTCAATCATACTATAATTAAAATCATTTTTATTTTAAATGTATCCCACTTAAAAATCATTCATGTCCCGTTATGGACATGCGGCTTTGAGGACATGATGCTAAATGTATTCAGAAAGGAACGGTTCCTATGAAGACAAGAGGTTAAGAAGCAGAGGAAGATATCTAGAGAGCTATATACAGACTTACATAATTACCAGAAGCTGGAGAAAACTGCACAAATCTATGTTAAGTTTATCCAAATCAGGTCTCTCCAATCATGCTGTGAGTGGGAGTGGGAGCCTATTTAGAGACTTTCCTGTTCTTCCTTCCCTGCCTGCCTCCCCCCAAAGTATCTTGGTTATCCAGGATGATGAAAGTTATGGACTGGGTTTTGATTAGCTGCCTTTGACTCATCTAGAGGATTTTCTTCTGCTCTTCTTTTTTTCTCCTTACAGAAATCCAAAGGGAGCCTCTGACTGTTATAAACCATTAATTTCTCCCACTAATTCAATACACTCAGAATATAATATTCATATACTATATGTATATATTTTTCTCTTTATCCATACTTGTATTTAGTTTTATGAAGAGAAGCATTTCTGTTTGTGTACTGCTGTATCTTGGACTTCTACAACAGAACTTGGAGGATATATTAAATATATTATTTAAGGTACTAGTGATTGAATCCAGGAGCTCTCTACCACTGGGCTACACCCCCAGCCCTTTTTTAAAAATTTGAGACAAGGTTTTTCTAAGTTGGGCTGGCCTCAAACTTGCAATCCTCTTATCTCAGCCTCCCAAGTATTGGGACTATAAGCATGCACTACCATACCTGGCATTACCCCTATTTTGATAACATAAATTTCTTCTCACTGAACATTTAATATTGATTTTTGAATCTGTTTAGACAGATGGAATAATCTTTTTTATTTAGGCTCTAGCTTTCCAAAATGCAATTTTATTTAGTTTAAATATTAATATAGATTTGAAACCCCCAAACAGTAGTAGACATGCCCAATTAATTTTCCTAACTTTATAAAATTTAGTTTTTCAAAGTAATTCCCTATTGTTTTGTATGTAGAACCTTTTGTGGTTTAAACTTGGTTATTTGATACAAATGCTACATTTCAAATAGTACATACAAATGATGTTTTATAAGTAGTGATTTTTGTGTAAAACATTTTCGAGCTTCTATTTCTCTTCTTGCTTTGATAAGTACATGTTACTTCAGATACATAGTCATTTTAGTCTTTAGTAAATATAATTTCTGTGGTTTTTAAAGGAGATTTTTTACCCTTTTATTTTCTTCTTTACTTCATATTTCCTTAATGCTTAAAGTGTGAGGATTGCAGGTCTCAACAACCTAATGAGACCCTGTTTTTTTTTTTTTTTTTCTTAGCCCAAAATAAAATAGAACTGGGGGTATAGTTTGGAGGTAGGATGCCCCTGGGTTCAGCCTCCAGTACTGTCTACCCCTGCAAAAAAAAGTGTGTGTTCTTAACAAATAACAGAGGCAAAACACAGGTTGTGTGCATTGATCAACATCACCACAGTAAATATCTTTCTAAGACATGTGTGCCTAAACTTCTGACTGCGATTGAAAATTCTACATACTGTCTTTAGCTCTCTGGTATTTAATCTTTTTTCCTACCTTGATTCCTCCAAATTCTTTTCTGCTGTGGTATTTCTATGATGTCTTCTAACCATTATTTTTATATTTTTCCAAGATCACCTAGTTGTTTTCAGTATAATGTTTGATTTTATATAATCTAGTTCATCATTTCTAGAAGTAAAAGCAAAGATCTAGTTTGGTTTCCTGCTTCCTAGCCCCAATACCTTGTTCATACCAAGGAGGTTATTCAGGAATTTAAAAATAAAAATAAAACAAAACCAAAAAATTCACCATTTAATTAATGTGAGAGAGACAATTAATGTGGATCTCTCATGAAGGATTACTGGCACAAAACGGGTCCCCGTGACCAAGTAACAAGCTCTAGGAGAATAAAAATACTAAGATATTATCTAGAATGATTAAAAACCAGTGAAGTTTAAGGAAGCTGGATTTCCTTAAGACCATATTTCTCATACTTTATCACTAATTTACCATCTTGAGAATCTCCTGAAGAAAAATAAATGCTTTGCCCTACTTAGCTGTTAGAATTTTAATATACAAATTTCTCTGATATTTGCATATTTTTTCACCTCTTTTAATTTTTAAAATTTTAAGCCTAAAAGAATATAAATTTAAAAGTTTATATTCAGTTATCAGGTTATCTTATTAAAGTACAGGGGGAAAGTATAGTATAACTGTATGAAGACTCTGCAAAGTAATATTTCCATATAGATAGAAGCATTTTTTAGAACATAATACATATTTCCTGTTAAAATTAATTAAAAGCATAAAGTGAAGGAAAATTTTTATTACTTAAAAATGAAATGTCTTTATATGAAAGAGTTCTCTGTAATTTAGTGATGATTTATAAGTCTATTAGTTATTCTTTTATCAAATGAGTAATAACTAGTCATTTTGAGTTAAAATAATGCTTCAGCAATATATAAAGGTTTTACTAACATGCATGGGGAGGTAGGAGGGAGTAGTGGGGTGGAATGTTAAGGAAGTACATCAAGAGCTATGTGCATGTGTGTTTGTATCACACTGAGCCTCATTATAATGTACACTGCAATGCAGTAATAATAGTATAAAAAAGAGATTTCATATAATAAATGTTGACAGATAATTAGGAATGAACAAAAATCAACTACTTTCATTCCTTAGTACATTTCAGTTAATATCTGTATTTTTGAGTATCTTTCATCTTTAAACTGAAAACATTTTAAAGTTATAATTATGTATGTGATGATGTATTGGTCAGGATAAAATTTCTAACCTTGAGAGGTTAGAATGGCTTGAAAAACATTGAGAAATATTTTGACCATTCTAAACTACAAATTAATATGTAAATTTGTGGGGTTAAAATAAATATTTTCCTCATATTTTATAATTGAATTTAATTATTCTTTCTGTGTCAATTGTTTGTAATATTTCAAGTTCTATCATTTGGGAGCTATATTGCTTTGTTTCTATAGTCTACATATACTTAGTTTTTCATTTTGTGAAAGTTTGCTACAAGGGATTGTGAGTATAGTTTTATATAACTGGTAAAAATGAAAAACCAAGAGTATCTGTTTGTGTGCCATTAACCAAATATTTATTAAATAGCTGCTATGTGCCAAGCACTATATTAGATGCTAAGGGCTCCAAAATGAACCAAACATAGCCTTTTTCTCAGGGCACTACTGGCCTAATAGGGATGCAAACAAGAAAAAAACTTTCATATGGTGTGACAAGTGCAACTGTAGGTTCAAATAAAGTATACCATGTAGTCACTTACTTAACAGTGTCTTGGGTATCTGGAGAAGTAGGAGCCTTTTATATCACTTGTTTATAGGGACTTAGAAGAGGAGGCTGGGGAATCTCATGAATCAATCAGTTGTTACAGAACAACATTCCAGTGAGTTGTGTAAAAGAATTGGAGACAGATTGAAATTTCTTTATTCAGGAAACCCTAAAAATGGTTGGAGCCAAGCTTCCTTTACTTGCAAAACTCTAGTTCATAAAAGATAGTTTGTCATTTTATTGACCCATATCCAGCCCCAAATTGTGTTACTCACTGTGTTCTCATCAGATCTGAAAAGAGAAGTACAATACAGATCTGAGTAGAAATGTCATGAAATACAATAATTTTATAGAAAAGTTTTTAAAAGAATGCTGTTACATGTATATGTGCTTGTACAAAAATGAATATAGATGCATGTATATTTTCGTATATATATACGTATTTTTGTGTGCATGGTGTATATTTATATGAAAGTACATGACCAAAAAAAAAAAAAACCAAAAAACAAAAACTGGTTAAACATATAGACGGTAGTGTCAAGGGAGGGTAGTGCCAATGAGGATTGTCAGAAGTGACTTTGTAGGATTTTTTTAGAGCAAAGGAATGCTATTATAATGGCATGTCCCCCTTTCTTAAAGAATACTTTGGATAGCTGTAAGCTACTCTTAAAGAGGCAATATGATTGCACGTCCACCATTTTTTACTTTAAACACATTACCGCATTGTGTCCTGGTTTCTGTGCCTACAAAATATAAACAATAATACATATTTTATAGAATCATTATGATAATCAAATAATATATGTAAAGTTCTTAGGTGAGTGCTGGGTATATAATCAGCACTATGTAAGTTGATATAAACTACTAGTGATTGAACTGTATCTGTAAGACCTATTCCATAGTAAGGATGTGATATGTAGATAGTATTAGGGCATTTTTTCTTGGATCTTCTTTTCTTTTTTTAAGAAGGAAGGAATTATGTGGCTTATGACTGTTTGGGAGAGGACTTAGGGAGATCTACAAGACAACATCATAATGAGATGGAAATTACATGCAAATCAGCCGGTCCATATTATGTGTCCAGAATGTATTGATGTTAGAAGATAAAAGTGGAATGGTGAAGCAAGTAAATCGCTGTGAGATTGTTTGGATTCCGTCCAAGTGTTTTAAGAACAGAAAATATTGAAATATTTAGCTCGTAAGAAAGCAAAAAGTGAGGAAGCTATTGTCAAGGAAAATAAAGACAGTAATTTTGGAATATCAGAAAGTGAGTTCTTTTAAAATTTCACTGTAAAAATTAACTTGGACTTATAACAAAGGTCTTCTGTTAAAATGTTTGCATCTTTAACCAAAAATCTATCTTTTTTCTATTTTGAATTCAATGTGACTTTTTTCCTACATTGCTTTTGAAGTCAAAACAATACTTTATATCATCTTTTCTGCTTTAGTTTGTTGTTCCAAGTAGATGAAAAATAATTGTGTTAACTTCATTATCACTATATCTGTATTTACGTGTGTGTGTGTGTCTGTGTGTGTGTGTGTGTGTGTGTGTATTAATGAGAAAAAGCATAGAATTATGAATCTGGAAACCTACTTTCCTTGTTCTTCTCACCTATAAGATGTATATATATATTGAAAAAGCACTTCATATTTGCAAATAATTTTCCCTCCCTCCCTCCCTCTCTTTTTTCTTTTCTCCTTTCCCCATTCATTTAATTTATTGAACATCTTCAGTGTTTTAGGTTACTTGAGTATTCTGGGAATATAAAGTTAAGTAAGTCAAGATACCTCACATATAGAAAAAGACGAATTAATAGAAATGCTAGTAATCTAAGTCATATAGTCAAAGTCTCCCTGGAGATTTTTCTGGGAGCCTTTGGGAAACATGCTCTTTTTCTCCTTTAAGATTTTGTGCTAAAAGGAAATGATAAGCATAAAAAGGCTAGTGGCTATCTCTTAGACCTAGGAAAGATCATTGCAGAAAATGACGTTAATATAAAAGAAGGCAAAGTTGAAAGATAGAAATAAAAACAAGTATTTCCTTGGTGATAGGAGAGAGGGAAGATGTTTCTAGGTGGGGAAGGCACCACAGGCAAAGGCTTGTGAGACAGAAAACATTTTCATGTTTTAAATGAAGTGTAAGATGTGCAGGAGGTTTGAAGGAATGGAGGAAAAGTTAGGCAGAGACCCAGCTATGGTCTTGTAACCTTGCAGAGAGTGGAGAGCCCTTGGAGTACTTTGAAAATACTCTGGTGCTAGAATAAGGGATAGAATCCTGAGGTGTAGTAAATGATCTAATAGGAGAGGTGAGAGGGTAGATGGAATCTAGGTTTACTCCAAGTTTTATGATTTTGGCATGTGAATGCATTGTGTTATTATTCAAAAGGACAAAAGATAATCATTGTAATTTTGGATATAATGAGTTTGAAATCATTTGGAAGATACACCTGAAAGTGTCTTGTAAGCAGCTGTATATGGATCTTTGCAGTTCAGAAAAAGGCTCTTTGCAAACCATTTCCCAGTAAGTAGCTATGGACACAGATATGGTGTACCAGTACTGAAAATGATCTGGTGGATTTTGTAATTAAGAGGATATTTATATTCCTACCTGAGCAACTGTTGGAGAATGGGATGGGAAGACCAAGGTATGATATAGTTAACTGAAAAGTGAACAGAAAGCAAGAGGAAAGAGTGATAAAATAGTAGCTCTAGAATGGCAGTTTTGAGGAAGTTTGATTTGGTTTATAAGATGGGAAACCACTTGAATCACATCTCGACTCTGAGGAAGTGGTCAAGAGAAAGGTATGGATCGAAAATAGAAGAAAACGAATCATCAGTGAAGTTCTGGAGAATATAATACCAGGGAAGCATATAGAGGGGATCACCTTTGACACTGGAGGAAAGGAAGGGAAAGAGGATTCATAGACAGATAGATAGGAATTAGGCGTGTCAGTCAAGATATGACCACCCCCAAAAGAAGCCATTCAAAGTTTTTAAAAGGGAAATAATTTAATGTAAATAATTGGTTATAAGGTATGAGAAATTGGAAAGATAAATAGAGAATTGTTAGGCAACCCAGAAATGAACAGAAACACAAAGCCAATAAGCTATAGGAACAAAATCAAGAGGTAGTGTTAGTAGGAGTGGAAGAAGGAGGACTGGTAGGTAGTGGTAGATGGTATGTTAGGTATGAAAGGATCAGACTGTAGCAGAGACTTCCTCAGAGGGAGAGGGTAGGAGAAAGACTAGCCTTTGCTTCTCTACTTCCTACCTTTCTGTCTGCTGCTGGTACCTTCCAGACCTCCAGCATGAAGCCTCCAGAGACAAACTATATGTCATCTTAAGGAAAATGTGCTGGTCCAGAGGACTAGACACTTCACTAAGATCCAAGTAGCTATGTTGTAAGTGAATAAGTGAGAAAGCTTGACAGAAAAGGAGCAGCTATAAAAGACTAGTATGCTGGAGTTTAAAATTTTGGGAACTAACAAACATACAAACAAGGTTTGTGGAAACATAAGTTAGTGCTTTGTATGTTGCAGAGAAAGTCAAAGAAGCTGCATACTAGATTATTGAAGAGCTATAGACATAGGTGTTAAAGTCAGCAATCATTATCATGTTCTTTAGAAAGTTAGATTGATAATATGTTTCAATGAGAGAGATGCAAATCAAAACTACCCTGATATTTCACCTAACCCCAATTAGAATGGAAATCATTAAAAACACAAACAGCAACAAATGCTGGTGAGGGTATGGAGGAGTAGGAACTCTAATACATTGTTAGTGGGATTGTAAATTAGTGCAACTACTTTGAAAAACAGTGTGGAGGATCCTCAGAAGAATGAGAATGAACCTACCATATGATCCAGCTCTACCACTCCTGAATATCTACTCAAAACAATGGAAACCAAAATACCAGACTATTGCATGCATATCTATGTTTATAGCTGCACAATTAACAATTGCCTAACTATGACACCAGCCGAGATGTCCATCAACAGTCGAATGGATTACAAAACTATGGGATATGTACACAATGGAATTTTACTCAGCCATAAAGAAGAACAAAATTATGTCACTTGCAGGGACATGGATGGAATTGGAGAACATTATGCCAATTGCAATTAGTTAGTAACAAAAAGTGAAAAGTTGGATGTTCTCCCTAATATGTAGAAGCTAGGGAGAAAATGGGACATAGGAGGGACTCCAGACAAAGGAGGAGAAACCTTAGATGAGTGAAGAAGGCAACCAGCAACCTAACTGAGGGAGATGGGAGAGAGGGCGAGAGAAATACCTCAATGGACATGCTGTACATATACAAACTTATCATAGTCAATCACTGTGCTGAACAGGGGAGAGAAAGGGGAAGGGGATAGGGCAGGAACTGGGGGAGGGCTCAAAGAGTGCTGTGTGCATGTATGCCTCTATTACCCTGAACTTCATCAAGAGGTATGAATATATTACACACATTAAAAAAAAATAGATTGAGTCAGGTGTCAGAGTCTTCAGGGAAAAGAGGAAACTGAGAACCACAAGGATTAGAGTTGATGCCACATAGTGATGTATGCCTCCCTCTAAAAGTGAGGGACTTTGACAAGAGTCTGGAAAGCAATGGTCTATCTAAGTCAAGTAATTGAGAGTGCTACCTATGGCCCTGTGGTATGTGGGTAGAGAATGAGGAGTTTTATTATGAGAAGGCAGCGGTTTAGTTGAAGAAAGAAGGTTAAAAGGACATTCTGAAATTAATTTGTAGATGGAGGTTATTTACAACAAAATGAGAAGCTGAGAGTGAAGTAGAGGCCAGAGGTAGATCTGGGGTGAGGTAGAGGGCAGAGGAAGCACAGTAGTATGGGGAATGGTACTGTTCAGGCAGTGACAGAGGAGACTGAAGTTCAGCGGATGGCCAAGAATAACCAGAGTGAAAGGTATGATTGGACCCACTACCCTGATAGTTCCTGATATAGGTGGGCAACCTTTGCTCAGTGCTCAGATGTTTCTTGTTGTTACTTCCTTTCTTCCCCCTAATCTTAATGATATACACTAAACAGCAAACGTAGTTCATGTTCCTTCATTTTGGTTTTTGGGAGAGTCCAGTTTTTGGAGTCTTTAGTATTTAGGTTGTCATTTACTGTAGTCTTGTTTCCAGGTAACACAGGGAACAGAAGACCAATTCTTCAATAGCATAGAAAATATCCCTTCAGGTCTGAGAATAGGTCCTGGTTAGTGACATTAAATGGATTTTCCTCTTTTTACAGAGGAAGTATTCAGTAAAATGTTGCTGCTGCTGATCTTGATCGGAGAAGGTTAGAGGAGAAAGATAAGCTTGCTAATAAATTAATGAAGTGACTAACAGTACCATGTGGCTTTCTCAAAATATAGTCTTATCCACACAACAGATTTCATTGAAGAGGCACTTTTTAGCATTTTAATACTTGTGAAATGTTAAATTAATGGTATTACGTTAGAAGCAATTAGTTTTTTCTTTTGGGTTGGTCCAATTAATGCTATATGGAATTTGGAAAAATGTGATAAATCTTTGGTTTCATTTTCATTCAACACCTTTTACGTCTATTTATTTATTTATTTATTTATTTATTTATTTATTTATTTATTTATTTATTTATTTACTTCTTGATTGATTGCAGTACTAGGAATTGAATGCGGGGGCATTCTACCTCTGAGTTATACCCCCAGCCCTATTTTTTGTTCTTTATTTTGAAACAGGGTCTCACTAAGTTGTGGAAGGATTCACTAAGTAGCTGAGGCTGACTGTGAACCCTCAATCCTTCTGTCTCAGACTCCCAAGTACCGGGATTACAAGCATGTATAACATCATACCTGGCTTTATGTCTCACATTTAAAAAACAATTTTCTGTGTGCTTATTTCTCTTAAAATTTTTTCTAAATGTATACATTATAATTATGGGTAACAGTGGAACTCACTGATATACTTGTATATGGACATAACATAATTTGATCACTTTCATTGCCTAGTACATCTTCTTTTGCTCTTCTTCTTCCCCCTGACCTCCTTCCTCTACTCTGATGGTCTCCCTTCTCCTTTCATGGGATCCTCTTTTTATTCCTTTTTTTCTCTGTAGCCTCCACATATGAGAGAAAACATGCAGCCCTTGATTTTCTGAGTCTGGCTTATTTCACTTAGCAAGATGTTCTCCAGTTCCATCTATTTTCCTGCAAATGACATAATTTCACTATTCTTTATGGTTAAGAAAGCTCCATGTGTATAGAGCAATACATTTATTTATTCATCTGTTAAAAGATACCTAGGCTGGTTCCATAAGTTGGCTATTGTAAATTGCTCTGCTATAGACTTGAGTATGCATTTATTGCCATTCTAACTGTAGTGAGATGATTTACATTTCCCTGATTGCTAAAAATGTTAAGCATTCTTTTCATATATTTTTTGGCCATTTATATTTCTTCACTTGAGGAATGTTTGTCTACTTTATTTGCCCATTTGTTGATTGGATTATTTCTTTGGTGTAGAATAGTTTGAGTTCTCTATATATTTTAGATTTTAATTTTCTGTAGGCTCTCGTTATGCTGTTAATTGTTTTCCTTTATGGTGCAGAAGTGTTTTAATTTGATGCCATCCCATTTATCAAATTTTTATATTATTTCCTGAGCCTTAAGAGTTTTACTGAGAAAATTGTTACCTATGCCTATATGTTGGAGTGCTGCTCCTATGTTATCTTCTAGCCATTGCAAAACTTCTGGTCTAATTCCTAGATCTTTGATCCACGTTGGGTTAACTTTTGTTCAGGATGAGAGATAGATAGGGTCTTATTTCATTCTTCTAGCTATGGATATCCAGTTTTCTCACCATTTTTCTTTTCTCCAACATATGTTTTTGGTGCCTTTGTCCAATATCAGATGGCTGACACTGTATCTGTGGGCTTGTCTCTCTGTCTTATAGTCTACTGATCTATATGTCTGTTTTCATACCAATACTGTGTTGGTTTTATTATTATAGCCCTGCAGTATAATTTGAAGTCAGATATTGTGATTCCTTCAGCTTAAATGCTACTCAATATTTCAACTGTTTCCTTCATACTTTTTAGTCTAACCTCCTTTTTCTTCTGGCTTGTGATGTACAGAATACTGTTTTTTTTTCCTCCAGAATTTCAGCTTTAGAAAAATAGTATGTAATAAAAGTTCTCCACACCTGCTAAATACTATGTCAGATTACCACTAGAAAAGTCAAATGACCTAGAAGTGGACATTAATGGCCCCATGTGTTAGAAAACTATCTCTGAATGAAGGAAACTAATAGTACTCTTGAATTCCTAGGGAAATTAACATAGTTTGGTAGATATTCATATGCCAAAAATCCTCTAATGAGAGCACAGACTAGGACTACAAGAGTGTTAAAGAGAAATTTGTGCAGTCAAGTTAGGAGAAGAACTTAATGTTAAGGTGAGAGTATAAAAGAAAATATGTAATTAAAAATTTTCCAGCAGGATTTGACTGGTTGAGAAGTATATCATATATAGTTACTAGTCAGTTTGGCCAATTACATTAAAACAATAACAACAACAAAAGTTAATCCATTTCAAGTATCTAAGTGAGGATGACTATGTAATTTATCATCTGAACCAGCACAGCAAGCATAAACTAGGCTTATTCCCAATAATCAAGGATATAAATAGTTGTTCTTGTTAGGGTCTACTATGTGTCCACTTTTATTTTTTATTATTTGCTAAAGATGTTTGGAAGTGAAATAGTTAACATGCCAACTGAGGAATAATAGACACAAATCTTTCTCAGTAAGCATCTAACCAGTATTCCCAACCTGTTTTGGGGAATAGCTATCTTGGAAAACATGATGACATGGACTCTCTCCAAGAGAAAGGAATTAAGAATGAAATACCAGGGGATTCTTATACTCCTAAAGACTATCTATGGATAAGAATATCAACTTGAAGCCAGAGGGAAAAATAGGATATTGAACCATGTGTGGTGGTACACGCCTGTAATCCCAGTACTTGGGAGGCTGAGACAGGAGGATCACAGGTTCGAGGACAGCCTCAGCAAGTAGTGAGACTTATCAACCTAGTGATATCCTGACTTTTTCTAAATAAGAAATAAAACTGGGCTAGGGCCATAGCTTGAAGAAGGTAGAATGCCTCTGGGTTTAATCGCCAGTACCACAAAAAAAAAAAAAAAAAGAAAGAGAGAAAATAGGAATATTGACTTATTCTAGCAAAAGAGCTACCCACAACCTCCATTATTTCTTTAATTATTTTGATAAACTATAATATACAATTTAGAATCTTTATTATAAAAATTTGAGTGCATGTAAAATCATAAAGAATATTATTATAGACTTATATATAAGTATTGGACTCAAGAATTATTAAATTATTATTTTTCTCATCTATCCATATTTTAGTTGTGGCTGTTGCTGAGGAATTTTAAACAGTTCCCAGATTCCATATCATTTATCTTGAATGTACTTTTGTAATCATCTTTTAGGGGGGAAACGAAGGGGAACTTTGTGTGTGTGTGGGGGGGAGTACTGGGGATTGAACCCAGGGAAATTCTACCTCTGAGCTTACACTCCAGTCCTATTTTATTTTTAATTTGAAACAGGGTCTTGCTAGGTCTTATTAGTTGCTGAGGCTGTCCTTGAACCTGTGATCCTCCTGTCTCAGCCTCCCAAGTACTGAGATTATAGGCATGCTCCACCACACCCAGTTTAAAAAGGGACATTTTCTTAGTTTACCACAATGACATTGTCACAACTAATGAAATTAATGCTAATTCCTCAATATTATCCAATACTCTGTTCATATTCAGATCTTATCACTTATCTCAAAAATGTTATCCTCCATTTAATTTATTTGAATTGGTATCTAAACAAATTTTACACATTGCTTTATTTTTTACAATTCCTTCGATACCATACCCTTTCATCCCTTTTTGAAATAAACTGGACCAATTGGCTCATAACTTTGTGTTTTTGGTTTCCTGTGACATCATACAACCTGATTCTCTACCCCTGTGTTTCTTCTAAACAAGATGTTAGTTGCTAGACTTGTTTAAACTTATTTTCTTTTTTTTTTCAGGAAAGTTTTTTCACAGATGCTGTATATTTCAAAGATGATGCTATATAAAACTATGGTATTTAATTTTAGGAATTGTGGATAATAAGCAGGGAAGTGGATGGAACTGGAAAACATTATGCTAAATGAGATTAGTCAGTCACAAAAAGTAAAAAATCGTTTGTTCTCCCTAATATGCAGAAGATTGGAAGAAAGTGGGACATAAGCAGGACTCTAGACAAAGAAGGAGAAACTTTACATAAGCAAAGAAGGTGACTTAACTGAAAGTAATGGGAAGGGAGGGAAACAACCTAATGCACATGATGTACATTCACAAACATATCAAAGTCAATCACTAAGCTGAACATGAGAAGGAGGAAGGGGAAGAGAGTGGGGTGGGAATTGGAGAAGGGTTAAGTGAGAGATGTGTGCATGTATGCCTTTACTAGCTTGAACCTAACAAAGATATATTATTACAATGCAACAATAAAAAAAAAGAAATTATAATCTTTTGACCAAAAGAAACACCAGAGCTAATTCTTCTGCAAGAACTCACCTCCAAAAGTGTCAGTGGTCTACCCCATGGTTCTTAGACCATCAGGATATTAACTAATATGAAATATATATATATATAAGAAGCTACAGTTTCAAATAGATTTCCCTGTAATACTCATTTAAATCATTACATAGAGCATGCATTTCTTATTTGTTTCTCCTCCTTTTTTGGTGTTCTGTATCCATCCTTTCAAAAACAAGCTGTTAGTTCCCATAGCAGCCTTTTCCAAGTAGATAAATATCAACATCATGGTTGAAATACCAAAGCACAGTGCCAACAATTATCCTACAATTTTTGTGTTGATGGAATAATGCACAGGGACTTGAGTACATTGCTAATAGTCATTGAGGGTATCGAGCTAGTCTCTAAACACATTAAAATGCCTCCGAGGACATATTCAACACTATATAATAAAGATTTGGTGATATAAGATGCTTTGTTAGGACTTGTTGTGAATTCTGCATTGCTTGATTGTGCATGTGAAAATTAGTCCTGACCTTCATAAATTGGCTTAGATAATATACAGATCAACCAAAAGGAGATTGAACCAGCCAAATGAAGCATACCACAAATCACTGGGAAAAGAACATATTATGTAGTGACTTTTAATTTGGAAATGAGAATGAAAGGATATATCTGATTTAATTGAGACTTCTCTGAAAAATGTGCTGGTGTCTGTCATCTAGGAAGTGAAATGTTTTGATCTGCTGAGCTTTGATTTACATTGCTGAGGACAAGGATACTCTTAGGGATGGAAGAATATTTGACTAAAACAAATTATTAAACCAACTTACTCTCATTTTTATTTTCCTTTAAGTTAATATTGACAAAGTCGATCTTATTATTCTTAGCAACATAAATATTATGAGTACAAAGAGACTATTAGAATTTCAAAATTTTTCTTTTATTACATTTGATTTTTCAGGAAAATAATTTGGGAAAATATCTGTTTTTCAATCAGTACTTTTTGGCTTCATTATAAAAATAGATGTTAATAAAGTAAAAATAGTGAATAGTTTGCTGGCTTAAATTTGAAGCATTTCTGTAACAATGAGCCCATTCTTTATTTTTTATTTTTCAGCACAGGTTTTTTTATACATTTCTTGAGTACAACAGGGTTACATAGACATTTATGACATATCAATCATTGTCAGATCACAAAAAGCACCACTTCTTTGTTTTACATGTATAGTTACTTTGGTAATCTGTTTTTTTTTTTTTTTAGCACGGATTTTTTATACATTTCTTGAGTACAACAGGGTTACATAGACATTTATGACATATCAATCATTGTCAGATCACAAATAGCACCACTTCTTCGTTTTACATGCACAGCCCACATTCTCAACATAGCCTGGTAAAGCAAACTTTCTAGAGTCATAAAAACCATACTCCTTTAGGGTCATATATTTACTTTCTAAGAAGTAGGAGGGTCTTTCATCTATGCATCCTAGGAGCAATCTCCAAACTTTGAGACGCCAATGTAACCATAGCAGAAGAGTCAGTATAATTACTCATATATGCAGATAGCAACTGCCAGGGGGGAAAGGGCCCAGCTGGGCTCCCACAACTCCCCCATTTTTATTTTAAAATGCACGAAGGACTGTGCCTGTCTTAGGTTGTTTCCTACCAGGTGCTTAATCTTACCCATCATGGGGTCTCGATGAGTCATTCAACGAGCCCTGTCTTAGGTTGATATCGCCCTGAGAAAATCGAACCCCCCATTGATTACCAGGCCCTGTGCGAGGCAGTGCTTGCATTTTTATTCCATGTAAATCTGCTCATATACTAACACAGGCATTGATCACAAGGCGTACAACGAGTGGTAGAATGCATAAGCCTAGAATGACTATTGCTGTTGCTACAATAACTCCTCCCAGCAAGGAGGTAAATGAGGGCCAGGTAGTGACCAAGGCTTGAAGCCGATCTACAAATGTCTTAGCTGTTTCTGCCACATTAATAGAAATGGGCTCCGCATTACATAGATCAAAAATCTCCTGCTGTAACTTTAACAAATCTTTTTTTTTTTTCATCTTTCCCTTACTTGGTGCATTGTGATCACACATTTTGTTAGGTACAAGCTAGTATAGGCAAAGACATCCATGCATTCATTTCTCATTTAACCCTTCCCCAATTCTCACCCTACTCCCTCCTCATCCCTCCTTTTCAAGGTCAGTTTAGTGACTGACTTTGATGTGTTCATGAAGATACATCATGTTCATTAGGGTGTCCTCCCTCCCCCCTTCACCTTCCGTTAAGTCAAATTCTTTGTTCACCTAAGGATTCTCCTTCTTCATCTGGAGTCCCTCTTATGTCCCATTTTCTCCCTAGCTTCCACATATTAGGGAGAGCATTCTATTTTTAACTTTTTGTGACTGACTAATCTCACTTAACATAATGTTTTCCAGTTCCTTCCATTTCCTTGCAAATAACATGATTTGTTGTTCTTTATGGCTGAGTAAAATTCCATTGTGTACATATCCCATAGTTTTGTAATCCATTCATCTGTTGATGGACATCTTGACATAGTTTGGCAATTGTAAACTGTGCAGCTATAAACATAGATACACATGTGTTGGTCTGATAGTTTGGTTTCCATCCTTTTGGGTAGATACCCAGGAGAGGTATTGCTGGATTATATGGTAGGATCCTTCCCATTCGTCTGAGGATCCTGCATACTGTTTTCCAAAGTGGTTGCACTAATTTGCAATCCCACCAACAGGGTATTAGGGTTCCCACTTCTCCACACCCTCGCCAGCATTTGTTGTTGTTTGTGTTCTTGATGATTGCCATTCTGATTGGAGTTAGGTGAAATCTCAAGGTAGTTTTGATTTGCATCTCTCTGATTGCTAATGATGTTGAACATTTACTCTTACATTTACTGGCCATTTGTATTACTTCTTTTGTGAAGTGTCTATTTAGATCCTTTTCCCATTTTTGATTGTGTTATTTGTTTTCTTAGCTGTGAGTTTCTTGAGTTCTCTGTATATCCTAGATATTAGTCCTCTATCAGAAGAGTAGCTGGCAAAGATTTTCTCCCACTCTGTGGGTTCTCTGTTGAGGTTCTTGATAGTTTCCTTTGTTGCACAAAGGTCTTCAGTTTAATGTAATCCCATGTATTGATCTTCCTTTGAGTTGCTTGTGCTTTTGAGGTCTTGTTGAGAAAGTTTTGACCTGTGCCTATGTGTTGAAGTGTTGGGCCTTTGCCCTCTTCAAGTAGCTGCAAGATTTCTGGCCTGACTTCCACCTGGAATTGACTCTTGTGCAGGGTGAGAAAGTGGGGTTTATTTCCATTTTCCTGCATATGGTTAACCAGTTTTGCCAACACCAGTTGTTAAAGAGGCTATCTTTTTTCCAGTGTGTTTTTGGCTCCTTTATCAAAAATCAGTTGACTGTAAATAGGTGGGTCTGTTTCTGAATCTTCTATTCTGCTCCATTGGTCTGTGTGTCTGTTTTTGTGCCAATACCATGCTGTTTTTATTACTGTGGCTTTGTAGTAAAGTTTGAAGTCATGTATTGTGATACCTCCTGCATGGTTCTTATTATTAAGAACTACTTTGAGCCGGGCGTGGTGGCGCACGCTTGTAATCCCAGCATTCGGGAGTCTGAGACCGGAGGATACGGGTTCGAGGCCAGCCTCAGCTACCTAGTGAGGCACTCCTCAACTTAGTGAGACTTGGTTTCAAAATAAAGAATAAAAAATAGGGCTTGGGGGTATAGCTTGGAGGTAGAACGCCCCTGAGTTCAATCCCCA
>PVLC010014549.1:0-32409 GCA_004027655.1 Graphiurus murinus | reverse complement strand
AGGAGGGAGGGACACCCTAATGAGCATGATGTACTTACAAGATCACATCAAAGTCAATCACTAAACTGACCTTGAGAAGGGGGGAGAAAGAGGGAGGGGGTGGAAATTAGGGAAGGGTTAATGAGAAATGTGTGCATGGATGTCTTTACCTATACTAGCTTGTACCCAACAAAGATGTGTGATTAACCCTGTTGTACCCAAGAAATGTATAAAAATCCATGCTAAAAAATTTAAAAAAATAAAAAGATGGAAGGATCTACCATGCTCTTGGATAGGCAGAATAAATATCATCATAATGGCCATCCTCCCAAAACTGATCTATAAATTCAATTCAATACCCATGAAATTACCAAGGTCACTCCTCACAGACATAGAAAAATCAGTCCTTAAATTCATCTGGAAAAACAAAAGGCCCAAGAGAGCCAAAGTAGTTCTTAGCAATAAAAACCATGCAGGAAGTATCACAATACCTGACTTCAAACTCTACTACAAAGCCACAGTAATAAAAACAGCATGGTATAGCCACAAAAACAGACACACATAGATGAATGGAGCAGAATAGAAGACTCAGAAACAGACCCACAGACTTACAGTCAACTGATTTTTGACAAAGGAGCCAAAAGTATTCACTGGAAAAAGGATAGCCTCTTTAACAAATGGTGTTGGCAAAACTGGTTAACGGTATGCAGGAAAATGGAAATAAACCCCACTTTCTCACCCTGCACAAGAGTCAACTCAAGGTGGATCAAGGACCTGGAAGTTAGACCAGAGACCTTGCAGCTACTTTTTTTGAGGTACTGGGGATTGAACTCAGGGGCATTCTACCTCCGAGCTACACCCCCAGCCCTATTTTTTATTCTTTATTTTGAAACTGAGTCTCACTAAGTTGCAGAGTGCCTCACTAGGTAGCTGAGGCTGGTCGTGAATCCGGATCCTCCAGTCTCAGCCTTCCGAATGCTGGGATTACAAGCCTGCGTCACCACACCCCACTTTTGCAGCTACTTGAAGAGTGCATAGGACCAACACTTGAACACATAGGCACAGGTAAAAACTTTCTCAACAAGACCCCAAAAACACAAGCAGCTCAAAGGAAGATCAATACATGGGATTGCAATAAACTGAAGAGCTTCTGCACGGCAAAGGAAACTATCAAGAACCTCAACAGAGAGCCTACAGAGTAGGAGAAAATTTTTGCCAGTTACACTTCAGATAGAGGTCTAATATCTAGGGTATACAAAGAACTCAAGAAAATCACAGCTAAGAAAGAAAATAACCCAATCAAAAAATGGGCAAAGGATCTAAATAGACACTTCACAAAAGAAGAAATACAAATGGCCAATAAATGTATGAGGAAATGTTCCACATCATTGGCAATCAGGGAGATGCAAATCAAAATTACCCTGAGATTTCACCTAACCCCATTCAGAATGGCAATCATAAAAAACATGAACACCACCACCTGCATGTGGAACTTCTGTGGGAACCCTAATACATTGTTGGTGGGATTGCAAACTTGTGCAACCACTATGAAAAACAGTATGGAGGACCCTCAGATGAATGGTAATGAATCTATCATATGACCCAGCAATACCACTACTGGGTATATACCCAACAGAATGGAAACCAAACTGTCAGACCAATGCATGTGTATCTATGTTTATAGCGGCACAATTCACAATAGCCAAACTATGGAAGCAGCCAAGATGTCCATCGACAGATGAATGGATTACAAAACTATGGGATATGTACACAATGGAATTTTAGCCATAAAGAAAAACAAAATTATGTTCTTTGCAGGGAAATGGATGCAATTGGAAAACATTATGTTAAGTGAGATTAGCCAATCACAAAGGGTAAAGAAGCATATTTTCTCCCTGATATGCGGATGCTAGGGAGATGGGGCATAGGAGAGTCTCCAGATGAAAAGGAGAGACCCTTGATAAGCAAAGAAGTTGATTTAATTGTAGGGGATGGACGGGGCAGGGGGACACCCTAAGGCACATGATGTACTTACACAATCATATCAAGGTCACTCACTGAACTGAACCTGAGGGGGAAGAAGGGGGAGGGAACAGGGCTGGAATTGAGGAAGGGGTCAAATAAGAATTGTGTGCAAATATGTTGTTAACAACTTGTACCTAACGAAGATGTGCACTTACATTGCACAAATTACTACAATAAAAAAAAACAAGAAAAAAGTGTATTCAACTAGAAGCAAAGCTTTTTAAAATTCAGGCCATTTATAAACTGTGGGTTGGTTAAAGTGTAGAATAGCTATTCCATCGTGTGACTTCTGCATTTGATCATATAACATCATGCTTAGCATTTATTCAACATTCCAGGTATCTTATGACATCCAATATCCATTATTCAAGTGTTAATCATGATGAATTTTTAAAAACCTCCAGGGAATTTTCTGTACAAGACCCTTAGTTTTAAAAATAAAAAATTTTAAAAATAAAATAAAATGTGCTTCAGGACTTTCATACATTCTTCCCGAATCAATTGAATTTTTATCTTTTTTATTTTTAATCATTAATCACAAGCTTTATTACTTTTGCCCTATCGATTCATACATACTCAATCAAGAAAACATTTGCTTTCCCAGCAAAATAGTTCTTGTAGGTTACCTTCCAATCAAAATGCAGACCCATTTTGCTTGTTTCAATCATCTCATACTCCTGTAGAAACTTGCACAAGTTTGCTTGGGGTCATCAGTGACTGATTCATGTTATTGGGCTCAAGCAGTCTTTCCTATCTAGCTTTGTCTTAGTTCATTTGCTCACAGTAAGATTTATATTCTCATTCGCCAGTCCAAAAACCTGATTCCTGTTTTTTCTTGTAATCCATATACTACTCTTCAGCAAATCTTGTCTGTTCATTCTTCAGAATATGTCAAGAATAAGAATAATGAAGAATACAAGTAAGTTTCAGCACCTCTACTATTACTACCCTGGTCTGAGCCAATATCCAATGTTCCCAGCTGGTCTCCCTGCTTCTGTACAAGCTCCCTGAAGTCTTCTTTCAATGCAGTATCCAGAGTGTCTATGATAAAATAACAAATTGTTTCACTCTTCTTCTTAAAGTTTCTCTGTGTCTTCACAAATCACTCAAAGTAAAAGGCAATTTGCCACTCAGTCTTCCATTATACCTCTGATCTCAGTTCCCACTTCTATTCTCCTTGCTCACTCTGCCTTGGCCATACTGATCTTCTTATTACTTCAATAGTTTTTCTCAAGGGTCCTCTTGGAAGGTGTAGGACAGGCTCTCCCTCAGAGCCTTTGCACTTGTACCTTCTACCTAGAATGATTTCTCCACAGTTTGCTTTCTTACTTCCTGAGGTCTTTACTCAGAATATCCTCAGTGAGACCTTCTCTGGGCCACCCTATCTAGACACAAACCTCCCTCACATTCCCTAGTCCTTTCTTAAGTTTTTCTCTTTATCATATATTAAACAATATATTATGCATTTTACTGATTTACATTATTTCCTTTCCAATAACTTCACTAGAATGCAAACTCTGTAAGGACAGAACTTTTTTAATGTTTCGTTCATTTCTAACTCCTAAGCACTATAGTATCTGATAGGTATTGTTGACTAAATGAATAAATGTTATAATTTTTAACTATATCCAAGGGAGACACTGAAAAATCTGAACTCCTGAATCAAAAGGGTATCAACAACAGATCTCTTTCTATCTGACAGCTATTGAACACTTATATAGCTTCTTCAGAAGGCAATAACATTGCTGCCTTGGTAATTCTTGCACTGTATGTTGTTGATCTTACATTCACCAAATATCTCCAATTGTGAGACCTTTGTGTTTGTTTGGTCAAATGGCATTTCATCCAATAGAGCACAACTGTACAGTAAGAGCACAATTCCCAGATGTAATTTCTTTATGAACCTCAGTTTTATAAGACATCTTTTAGATTCATTTATCTACAAGCTCTGGATCTAGATTTCTGGAGTTCCCATAATAAGAGCATTATCGCTTTCTTTCTTTGTTTTTTATTATTTTTTTGTGGTTTTTTTTTGTAGTAGGGATTGAACCCAGGGATTCACATACTCTAGGCTAATGCTCTAACCACTGAGCTACATTCCCTCATACTTTGTTTTTTGTTTGTTTTGTTTTTTTACTTTGTTTTGTTTTGTTAATTTTGAGACAAGTTCTCCTTAAGTTGCCCAGGCTAGCCTCCCAAGTGTTTGTGATTACAGCTATTTACCACCACACCCAGCTGAGCTTTTCCTTTTCTGAATACCAAAAGCCAAGAAGTCTTCCCTCATAAATACAATCTATTCATGTCATAACAAATCCACAGAAATTTGAGTGTCTTCCCCTTTTGGTCTTTGTCATTATTCAAGAAATTACTAGTCTGTGATAGGTGTCCCTATTAATGTGCTCCCAAATAACTTGGTACTCTTCCTATCAAAGCCCTGCCATTAGTTCTTTGCCTGGCTTTCTCTGCAGCTAGACTTTGCGCTCGATGAAGACAGGGCAAGTTTGTGTTGTTCATAACTGTATGTCTAGCATAGAATACAGGCATGGAACATAGCAAGGGCTCAATAAATGTTTGTTGAGTGAATAAGTATTAAGTCCAGGTAAACTAAAGTCCCATATATTTCAAAAAAGGAAAGTGAATTATAAAAACATATGTGTGTGTATATCACAGAACACAATGATTTTTCTCTGAAAAGAAAAATACAAGATAATAATAGTCCTGGATAATGGGATTGTTAATTTTTTCTTTCTCTTACATATTCTTATATACCACATTTTCTATAAAGAATGCTTTACTTTTATTTTGGGGAAATAATATCGATTTTAAAATAAAATTAACCACCCTATTCCAAAATATTTTCACCTCTTTCCTTAAACAGAGTATCATATACCATAACATATGGTTACCAGGTCTCCCTCACACCACTACTTTGCTAGAAGGTGAATAGCAATATGAAATTCCTACCCTCATTTAGCATCAATCTAAGTATATGTTGATAAAATAACCCAAGTTGCAAAAATTTTGGCCACCAGTGCTTTCCATATGGTTTTAAAAATTCTACAGAAACTTTTTTAAATAAAAGAACCTGGATTCTGGCTTGCTGCACAAAAACAGAACTATTAACTTTATTTCATATTTGAAAATAAAGAGCAAAAATAAGAACAAACTTTTATCTAAAATGCATCATCAAATTTGGATGCCTGGAACAGTCTCCTCTTCTCCGGAAGGTTTGCATTCATCTTAATGGGACAATAATGCTATGGAAGAAAAGTAAAGCAGTGTTAAACAGTTTGAAAGGACTAGTATATATACATAACACTCTGTTATGAAAGGAAATGTCTGCAACAAAACTCACAAACTCTGTATTGAATGCCGTGACTAACATATTTTCAGTTTGTCAATGCATCATCCTATGTTACTGTGAGACATACAGAAAAAAAGTATAGCAAATACGATTATAGAGATCATTTCTACAAAACAATGTTAACTTCCATGCCCCAGTGAATGGCCCATAGAAATAAAGTTTTATTATTCAAGTTATATTGTCATATAGGTGCATGCTGTGTTCATGTACACACGCATGTATTACATTAAACTTATACAAGGTAAGAGTATTAATAATAATTCATTATGTATTTCCTTAAATAAATACAATGTCATATATATCATATACATATATAAGGTATTTATTTTGTTGCTACTGAGATAAGTCATTTTTCCTAGTCATCTTATCCAAACTTCTCATTATGTAGGTGAATTGAAGCCTCAGAAAGTTAAGGGACTTATTTCAGCTTACACTGTAAATAATGGCTGAAATGAGATTAAAACCAGAGTCTACTGATACTAATTTCAATGGTCTGTTAATGTATTCCTCTGTTCTTTGTAACAGACTAGGAATTAATATGTTAAATTTAAGTAGCACACTGCATATCTTCATATATTATACTGTTTAAGCTATACAAAAATCTCATTTGGAAGTACTAAAAGAACCGAAAATTTAAGTTACTTGCCTGTGGAAACACCACTAGTTAATGACCTACAACTACTGACTTTAGTTCCTAAAGTACACCTCTTTTGAGCCCTAGGTGTGGTGGCACATGCCTGTAATTCCAGTACTTGAGAGGCCAAGACATGAGGATCGCAGGTCCAAGGACAGCCTCAGCAAGAAGTGAGACTCTCATCAACCTAGCAAGACCCTATTTCAAAACAAAAACAAAAGAAAAAGAAACTAAAAAAGGGATGGGGGTGTAGCTTGGAGGTGGAATGTCCCTGGGTTCAATGTCCAGTACCACAAAAAAGTAGACCTCTTTTCTTACCAGTCATCTTATTCTTACTTGGCCCTTCACAGTTATTTTGGAAGGAGGAGACCTGGGCAAAGCTAACTGATCTGTAAGCCTATACAAATGAGGTCTTGGTAGTCTCTGGTGTATTATTCTGGGATTCCTCTCTTAACCCCTTCTAAAACAGCACTGCACAGTTCTGGGGAGCAGGTAGCTGAGACTAACAGCTAAGGTCCATGATATGAACCCAGATCTGCCAGACTCCTAAGGCCATACTCCTTCCCCTGGATATGTGCAAGAATGTTTATCATGCAGCCTTAGAATCAGAACAGGCAGATTCCATTTCTTTGTTCCCTCTGAAGGGCTAAACTATGCCTACCAAATAATGGATAACCCTGACAATTTGGCACTTGTCTTTTCCTCTTTCCCACCATCAAAATATCCCTAGTTATAATGTCATTTCCGAAGCCTACCCTCCTGTGGTCCAAACATTTGTGGGATAAAAAATAAATGTCAGGGAAATCAACATGATGGCAGAGATACAAGTTAACAAGAATCGAGACTGAGCACTTCAATTCTATATCCTATTGTGGATTGATTACCTTTAGTCTCCTGCTCCTTTTCATCACCTTCCTCATCTTCCTTTGTTGTCCCTGAAACTTCAGCATCAGCCTTCAGTTTGTTTCTTTGTTCTTTCAAGGCCTTCAACATTCTGTTGACCTTCCTTCGTAAAGGATTGGCCCATTTGCTGTAATATTTCAAGTGAAAGCTTATTCATCAAAGGTGGTAGAGTAACAATAGGGGATTCTAAGAGATGTGATATTTTCCCAGATAGCTATTTACACTTTCCCACCTGTTTTTAACTCATTATATTTAATAAATCTGACAGAAGTATTATACTTGGCTCACTCATATTTATCACTGTAGCCATCATTATTACTCTACATAGAGTCATTGTGATCATTTGATCCTCCACAATAGGACTATTATACTACTTCTCTCTACTGACATCAGTGTTACCCATCTTCAACACCCAGTTTAGACATTTTCTTGTCTAAGAAGTGTTCTCTTTCATTCCCAATCTAGAGGGATTCATCCTTCCCATTGCCTTCAAAGCTAAATAGTTATGTTTCATATCTCATTAGCATCTATAATTCCCAATACATGTTGACTTACTATTGTTATAGCTTGGTACTCAGTCCCATACCAACTTGTGTTTGTGTGGCCAGTGATTGAACAGGCACTTGAAATCCATCATATGCCAAAATCTTGCCTAAGTATCTTACATATTTTATGTCAGTTTTTCTTCATAATAACCCTAGAAGGTAGAAAATGTGTTTCCTCTCCTACAAATGATTAAACTAGGGCTTAGAAAGATAAGTAACTCACCCAGGTTACACATAGTTAGACTGAGATGACAGGATTTGAACATTAGGTCTATCTGACACTAAAGTACAGGCTCTATCCATTAAGACCATACTGCAGTGTTAGCTAATAATAGATAACAGCAACAAAAGTGGTACACTTCCTATGTGCTAAGGCCTTCATGTGCATGATCTCATTTAGTCTTCATGATGATTTGAGGAAACAGGTGCTATTTCCATCATTCCTGTTTTTCAGATTGGGAAGCTGAAGCACCAAGATTCAAATCCAGATCTGCCTAAATCTAAAAAAAAAAAATCTCTAACCTGCTATACTAACCTGTCTCTTTCCCCTTAGTTTATAAATTCCTTCAGGCTGGACCCTTACCTTATAATTTTTATACTCTATACAGGAAATGAAAATTTCAGTTGATTTTACCAAGAAATGCCACTTTCAGTTTCTAAAGAACTAAAGAAAAATAGGAATGTTTATTGCAGAGGTGAGGAGGGAAACTCAAAAAAGAGAAAGATTTGCCTACAATATTATGAAGAGACAATAACAAATAATAATTCTATCTTCAACTCAATGCTGGGTAGCATACAGAAGAGAACTGGACTCTGGCAGTGCTGCTTAGTAATATAGAAGAACCAGATTCTAATCATGTGGTCCCCAAGATAGATAAGTCTGCCTTTAAAATAATGACTTTGAAAGTAATGCTCACTTTTCTCTCCTAAAACTGCATTACTGGGTTGTCACTAAACTAGTCAGTAGGACAAATGTGGAGCAAATAAATACCGTTTTCTCAATTAATCATAAAAATGTCTTCAGGCATAAATAAAATAGTGAGTGAAGGCCAAAAATATATTTATATGGTTTACCTATGACCTCTTTATGTTGCCATGTTGTTTACTGTAGTCTCAAAAAATAGCTACAATTACACAGTTCTCAGTTCCTTGGGACCAGGTATGTTTCAAAACACAAAATTTTAGGATTTTTAGAAAGGTAGAGATGGGGCATAAGAGGGTCTCCAGATGAAAAAGGAGAGACCCTCGAAAGCAAAGAAGTTGATTTAACTGAAGGGGTTGGACGGGGGAGGGGCACACTAATGTATATCAAAGTCACTCACTAAACTGAACTTGAGAGGGAGGGAGGGCAAGGGAGCGGGGTGGGAATTTGGGGAAGGGGTCAAATGAGAATTGTGGGCACATATATCGTTATCAATTTGTACCTAACAAAGATGTATGCTTACAGTGTCCGAATAAAAAATAAAAATTTTTTAAAAAAGAAAGGTAACATGACATGATATGCTGAATACTACATGGCACTTCCACAGGTTCTGGGATAGCATCATATAATCAAACAGTAATATTTTTGAATATTCACTCCGACATTAAATAATGTCTAGAAAGAATTTCAGGTCAAGTCAAACCAGGTTTTGCCGCTAAATATGTTACAAGAAATCTTTAGGATTTGCAGAACTTTTTGGATTTCAGAATCTTAGATAAGAAATTAAGGACTTAAGACTTTTCTAGCATGACTTTAGTATATCTTATTTTCCATAATTAAAATAACCAGATTTTCTTTATCCAAAGGTTTTATTTTAAATTTGGTGGTGTACATTTCACGTTAATTAACAAAGAAAATGCAAAACAGCCTTATTATTTCAAAACCCATTGCACTAACTTGTCTAGGTTTCATAGGACTTGATTTAAGGTTCAGCCTTATCACTAATTGACCATGAAACTAACATCCAGTTCTGAGATTCAAAGTAAGATATTCTAAGCAGTATATAATAAGAATGCCAAAGGGAGAAGGTAAGAGTGAAATGATTTGCTTAGTGTCCTAGAGGTGGTTTTTGTTGTTGTTATTGTTTTTTGGTTTTGTTTTGGCTACATTCTCATTCAGTCACTAATACATTTGCTCATTTATGAAATAAGCACTATTCTAAATATTATATAAAAAGATAAATAAGACATAGAAGTTGTCCTCAAGGGGTATAAAATTTAGAAGGGAAGGCAGATAGACAATCTGATATTTATATCACACTGAGGTAAGTCAAAGTAGAGGTAAGCAGAGAATAGTAGGAGACAAACAGAAACACATGTAACCCACTGTGGGCAGGCAGTTTAGTATAAGCTTCCTAGAAAAGGTGACATGTAAGCTGAGGCCTTCAGCCTAAGTGGAGTAAGCCAGATAAAGAAGAGTGGAAGCCAGGTATGGTGGCACACACTTGTAATCCCAATCCCAGTACTTGGGAGGCTGAGGCAGGAGGATCCGGGTTCGCAGCCAGCCTCAGCTACTTAGTGTGGCCCTCCACAACTTAGTGAGACCCTGTTTTAAAAAAAATAATAAATACTAGGGCTGGAGGTGTAGCTCAGAAGAATAATGCTCCTGGGTTCAATCCCCATTACTGCAAAAAAAAAAAAAAAGAGTGGAGACAGGGAGATGCATATGGGAATTTAAATTGGTAAATGCACTGTGAGAAATGCTCATGACAAGGTGGCACATTGTTTGTGAACATCAAATAAAATGATATGGCTGGTAACATTAAGGGAGCCCACTGGGAATTTCTAGTAATAGGGATCCACACAACTGTGTGATGTATTTCTCTTTCTAGGCATTTCCAGGAGCCTAGGTCTAAGGGCAGAGAAATGTTATCAATTCAATTTCAGTGAAACAGGGGGCTGGAAAGAGCAGGTTGAAGTACTAGACAATAGGATCCATCCTGGATTAAAGAAAGAAGACAATATTAGCAAGGTGGCAGATTAAAAAAACATAGAGATAAAGATCTTGGAGGTCTCAGGAGTTAAATAACAGGTACAGTAAGAGTAAAGCCAAAAGACAAAGTGCCTACTATCAAAAAGAAAAACTTTGAAATTGAAGATTTCAGAGATTCAGAGGCTCAATTTTTGGTTAATAACAATGTTGAATAGATGAATGGGCATAGAAACAGACAGCCAATGATGAATGCAGGATAGATTCATCAGAATTGAATACATAGGGAATTCTGAGGCTACAGGATAAGGCAGCTAATAACATAGACAGTGAGCCTGCCCAGGAAAAGAACACAGTATCTAGAATGTATCTTGATCGAAGTAGGAGCTTGATAAATATTTACAGGATAAATGAATGAATAAAGTGTTGTACTAGAGAATATCTAGTGTAGTTCCAAATAGGCTGCATAAAATATTCATCTGGGAGCCTTATAAAATACAAACTGTAGGGCCAAACCTCAGACTTATTAAATCAAAATCTCCAAGGTACAGCCTGGGAAGTATTATTAAATATTCTCACAGTAACTTCCAGAGAAGCTACCTACAGACAAGAGTTTGAGAAACACTAATAGAATGGGTTGATTTTGATTAATTTTCTTTTGAGACTAGTCTCACTATACTGCCCAGGCTGGCCTTGATCTCCTGCGCTCCAGTGATCTTCCTGCCTCAGTACAGGCACATACCACAGTGCCTAGCTAATGGGTTGATATTTTCCATGTTTCTCAAACTCATATTCATGAATACAAATATCAATCTTTTATGATGGCTAAACGTATAATACAAATTTTATGGGTAGGAAATATAGTTTGATTTACCATTTGCAAAGTCATCAAGATATACAGAAAATCTGCAGAAACAACTAACTAGAATATACTAAACAATATTATTGACCTGCCTACACCATGTTCTAGAAACCAGGAGTTCTCAAACTTTAGTGTAAATAAGAAGTACTTGCTGGGCTTCTGTTACAACACACACTGCTGGGATCCACCCCCAAATTTCTAATTCAGTAGGTCTGAGAACAGACATTTTTAAAAGCCTCAAGGGGATGCTTATGATAGTGATCCAGAGACTCTAGTTTGAGAACCATGGTTCTAGACTCAAAGAGGCCTGGTCCTCAAGAAGTTATAAAGTAGCCAGAGAAAGAAAACTAGTAACAGGAATCAAATGACAATGGTGTTGTTGGGCATGATGATATAATTCTAGTACTTGGGAGACCAAGAGAAGAGGATCGCAGTTTCAAGACCAGTCTCTGCAACTTAGTGAAACTCCCAGAACCTAGTGAGACCCTGTTTCAAAAAGCAAAAAAATTGGTCTATGTGTCTGCTTTTGTGCCAATACCATGCTGCTTTTATTACTATGGCTTAGTAGTATATTTTGAAGTCAGAAATTGTGATGCCTCCTGCATGGTTCTTGTTGCTGAGAACTACTTTGGCTATTTTATTTTGGGGGAGAATATCATGAATGGAAGTGTTTTCTGGATTTCTTTTTCAGCAGATTTATGATTGGCATACAGGAAAGCTTCTGATTTTTAAGACTGTTTTTGTATCCAGACACTTGGCTGAATTTGTTGATAATTAGTGCTATAAGCCTTTTGGTTGAATTTGTTGGATCTCCTAAGTATAGTATCATGTCACCTGCAAATAAGGACAGTTTTAGTCTTCCCTTCCTATTTGTACTCCTTTGATTTCCTTCTCTTACCTTATTGCTCTGGCTAGAGTCTCAAGTTCTATATTGAAAAGAAGTGGTGATAATGGACATCTTTGTCTTGTTCCTGTTTTTAGTGAGAAGTCTCAAAGTTCTTCCCCATTTAATATGATGTTGGCTGTGAGCTTATTGTATATTGCCTTTATAATGTTGAGGTATGTTCCTTCTATTCCAATTGTCTGCAGTGATTTCAGCATGAATGGGTGTTGGATTTAATCAAATGCTTTTTCAGTGTGTATTGAAATTATCATGTGAGTTGTCTTTGGTTCTGTTTATGCGGTGAATTACATAGATTGTTTTTCATATGTTGAACCAGCCTTGCCTCCCTGGGATGAACCTGACTTGGTCATGGTGTATAATTTTCTTGATATGGTTTTGATTGCACATTGCTAGTATTTTGTTTAGCAGTTATATATCTAAGGTCATTTATGATATAGGCATATAGTTTTCTTTCCTTGAGCTGTCTTTATTTGGCTTTGGTATTAATGAGATGTTGGCTTCATAGAATGTATTTGGGGGAGTTCCATTTTTTTTCTATTTCATGGACTAGATTGAGGAGAAGCAGAGTAGAAGACTCAGAAAGAAATCCACACACTTATAGCAAATTAATTTTTGACAAAGTGGCCAAAAACATACACTGGAAGAAAGATAGCCTCTTTATCAAGTGGTGTTGGCAAAACTGGTTGGCCATATACAGAAAAATGTAAGTAAATCCCACTTTCTCATCCTGCACTAGAGTCAATTCAAAATGGATCAAAGACCTGGAAATCATCCCGAGACCTTACAGCTACTTGAAGAGGGCATAGGTCCAATACTTTAACACAGGTAAAAATGTTCTCAACAATACTCCAAAGGAACAAGAAATTCAAAGGACTGCATTAAACTGAAGAGCTTCTGTGCAGCAAAGGAAACTACCAAGAACCTCAACAGAGAGCCGACATAATGGGAGAAAAAAATTGCCAGCTACTCCTCCAATAGAGGACTAATATCTAGAATATACAGAGAACTCTAGAAACTCACCACCCAAAACACAAATAACCCAATCAAAAATGGGCAAGTGATCTAAATAGACACTTCACAAAAGAAGAAATACATATGGCCAATAAATGTATGAAAAAATGTTTGTCATTAGCAATCAGAAAGATGCAAATCAAAACTACACTGAGATTTCACCTATCCACAATTAGAATGGCAATCATTAAAAACAAAAACAACAACAAATGCTGGCGATGATTGCAAATTAGTGCAACCACTTTGGAAAATAGTATGGAGAATCCTCAGACAAATGGAAATGAACCTACCATATGATCCAGCAATATCACTTCTGGGTATCTACCCAAAAGAATGGAAATCAAACTATCAGACCGATGCATGTATATCTATGTTTATAGCCACACAATTAACAATTGCCAAACTATGGAACCAGCTAAGATGTCTATCAACAGATGAATGAATTCCAAAACTATAGGATATGTACACAAAGAAATTTTACTCAGCCATAAAGAAGAATAGAATCATGTCATTTGCAGGGAGATGGATGGAACTGGAGAACATTATGCTATGTGAGATTAGTCAGTTACAAAAAGTAAAAAATTCTATGCTCTCCCTAATGTGTGGAAGCTAGGGAGAAAGTAGGTCATAGGAGGGACTCTAGATGAAGGAGAAACCTTAGATGAACAAAGAAGGTGACCTCAACTGAGGTGATGGAAGGAGAGGAGAGGGAAATACCCTAATGCACATGATGTACATTTATAAACATATCAAAGTCGATCACTAAGCCAAACATGAGAAGGAGGGAGCGGGGAGAGAATGGGGTGGTAATTAGGGAAGAGTTAAATGAGTACTGTGTGTACGTATGCTTCTACCAGCTTGTACTTCATTAAGATATATGATTACAATGCACCAATAAAAAATTAGAAATAATCAAAAAGTTAAAAAAAATTATCCAGGCATTTTGGCACAAACCTGTAATTCCAGTACTTGGAAGGCAGAGACAGGAGGATCGCAGGTTCAAGACCAGCTTCAGCAACTCGGTGAAAACTTGTTTCAAAATAAAAATTAAAATAAGGCTGGGGTGTGGCTCAAAGGTCAAATGTCACTGAGTTCAATCCCCAGTACCCAAAAGTAGGATAATAATTTTTAAAAGAGGTTGGGAGTATAGCTTAGAGGTAGAATGTCCCTGGGTTCAATCCCCAGTACCACAAAAAAGGGATAATTATGTGTTAAATTCTGTAGAACAGATCACAAGTGAAGAAAGAGGATCCAAGGAGAGAGAAAACACTGGGAACTGGAGCAGTTGAAAAACACATCAAAGAAGACCCAGGGCAACTGCAATTTTAAGAACAGAAAAAAATCAAGTAAGTGAAGAAGATAAAAAAAAGAATAATCCTAAGAAATGGGAGCAACATGGGTAAAAGAATAGAGGCAAGCATAGATCCTGAGGCATGCCAAGAAAAGTAAAGATACTTCCCTGACTGGGGCAAAAGATACATTAATGGAATGTTAGAAGAAATATTACTGGAGTTGTGGGAAAAGCCCAATATAGATGGCTTTGAAAGCCACAGCCCTTTGAGTCAACTTGAAACAACAAAATGTCACTGTTTTCAATCAACAGTTTTTTTTACTACAACAGAAAAAGCAAAGAACTTAGAAGGTGGTTTGTAATCCCTGCTGTATCACTGTATAATCTTTTACAAAATATTTATTAACATTATAGTATTGGATTATTTTTGGTGCTAGGGATGGAACCCAGGTACTTAGCTAAGACAGGAGGAAGAACAAAGTTCAAAGTCAGACTGCAGTAACTTAGTGAGGCCTTATTTCAAAATAGTAAAAAAAAATAAAAGGCAGGGGGTATAGCTCAAAGGTGGAATGCTCCTGGGTTCAATCCCCAGTATCACATACATAAAACCCTATACAAACTGGAAAAGGCCAAGCATATGCAGATTTTTTTTATCTACACTTATTCTCTTGACTGTGACTTCCTGTGTTGTACACTTGCATATTAGACTATGCGTCTTTTGACAGCATGGAGTATGATCTGATTTATCTCTCTGTCCTTCACAAGATCTAACACAAGACCTAAATGCAGTTATCTTAATGCATTGGAAGTTCTTGAATGAGATCATGGAATTAAATATTACTATTTTATTTTATTTTACTTTTTTTTTTTTTTTTTTTGCGGTACTGGGGATTGAACTCAGGGACATTCACCTCCGAGCTACACCCCCAGCCCTATTTTTTATTCTTTATTTTGAAACCGAGTCTCACTAAGTTGCAGAGTGCCTCACTAGGTAGCTGAGGCTGGCTGCAAACCCGGATCCTCCGATCTTAGCCTCCCAATGCTGGGATTACAAGCGTGTGCCACCACGCCCGGCTAAATATTACAATTTTAAAAAGATGAGTCTGGAAAGACAGTGCATGATAGACTACAGGGAGAATAGAATAAGAATTCAGGCATCTGCCCAAACTAGCTTAACAGGCATCCTTACTCACCCTCTTTACTTAAGGACAAAGCCATGCATTCATCTTTAAATATCAAAACTTCTCCAAGACCCATGTTCTGGCCATCCATCTTCTATATCTCACTTGCAGCCCCATTCTGGATATTGTCTCTCTTGTAACAATCTTTGGATTGGACATATTATGATGCCCTACACAGTTCTAAACTCTTTGCCCCTTAGATGCTGTCTTTGGTTTCTCTTTGCTCCCCTCCTGAAACCATATGTCCAGGACAGAAGAGAGAATACAAATTCTGGCCTGGAAAAAGTTGTGACAGTAAAATGGGATAAAGGGCAAATCCTGGACTCATTCAAAAAGGAAAGCAAAAGCCATGTGTGGTAGCACACACCTGTAATCCCAGTACTTGGGAGACTGAGACAAGAGGATTTCAGGCTCAAGGACAGTCTCAGCAATTTAGTGAGACCCTCAGAAACTTTGCAAGACCCTGTTTCAAAAGTGCTGGGGATAGGCCGGGCGTGGTGGTGCATGCTTGTAATCCCAGTACTTGAGAGGCTAAGATAGGAGGACTGCAGGTTTGCAGTCAGTTTCAATAACTTAGTGAGGCCCTCCACAATTTAGTGAGACACTGTTTCAAAATCAAACAGGGCTGGGGGTATAGCTCAGAGACAGAATCCCCATGAGTTCAATCCCCAGTACTACAACAAAGAAAGGGCTGGGGCTACAGCTTGGAGGTAGAATGACCCTGGGTTCAATCCCCAGTACTAAAAGGGGGAGGGGCAAAAAATGAGACTAAGCAAACAGATTATATTATTGAGGGAAAAGGAAAAGAAATAGTAATATATGACTAAGATTCTAGCCTGGGAAACTAAAGAAATCATTGAAGTATTAGGAGGAAACAATTTGGGAGAAAAGGAAGATGAGTCCATTTTTCCAAATGTTGCATCTAAGGTACTGAAAGAACATCTAACTTATGAAAGGAACTGGAATTTGGAACAGATAGAGGTGATGACTTTATGATTCAGATTTAGAGCCATTCACCCAGTAAATTTCATAATATAATGGTAAAAAATGACCTTAGAATGTATCTGACTCAATTCTCTATTTTCATAAGAAAATCAGTACTCAAATAGTTTAAACTGGTGGCAAAAGTGAAATTAAAACACAGATTTTTTTTTAAAGATTCTTTCTACTTCATCCTTTGAACATTCTCTGATAAATGAGAGCAAGGCTTTGGGAAACAACCACAGTTGGGAGAAAAAGAAAAGCATACTGAAATGGATCAGAGTAGCAACGAGAACAATGAACTGCAATGGAAGAAGGTTCAAGAAGGGAGCAATCAACAGTGTACTATATGATCAAAAGGTCAAGTTGGATAAAAATGCAGAAAAGGCCACTGCATTCCGCAATAAAGTATTTAGTTACTTGGCAACATACTGTTCTTTTTAATAGTGCCTATTATTCCAGAATTCTCTAAAATGCTGCCCTGGGAGTCCTTGCAATGGGAACATCTCAGACATATAATCCCCATATAATGAGGTTATCTTATTATTTCAGTGACTAAATTACCTTAAATAGTGTCCAACAAGAACTGGTTTTATCAAAATTTAAAATCTATAGTGACTCGTGTTGGAAGAATTTTCATTTGCTCGCATTCTCATCTAACATATTTTATCAAAGTTCTTAATAGTGTAGTCATACTTTTAAAATTTATTGACTTTATTTCTTTCCTTTGAACTCATATATATATATATATATATATATATATATATATATATATAATCCTAGAAACTTCAAAACTTCCAGAAGTTGGCTAATTATAGCATAAAGCTTTTCAAAATAACATTTCTAATTACACTGTACAATATAATGAAACATATCAACATGGGAATTTGAAAATGTAAGTGTCTATTTTTTAAATTCAATGGGTAATGATTTTAGGCAATTTTTGACACATTTATTCACAATCCTTTCACTCCCATTCTAGCAAAATAAGTGGCATTAAGACTATCCGCATAATGAAAACCACATTATAATACAGAGAATCACATAGCAGGATTTGTCTAAATGTAGAAATTTCAGTAACAACCATCTGGAAAGTAGTAACACTAAAAGTGTATGGGGGATGTACTGTATATATTACCTGTATATCAGATGATCTACCTTTTAAAATGGCTCTTTATTTATTGAAAGGAAATATAGTTTTGTCATTTTCATACTGAGTTCTAAACTTTTTCTTAATTCAAAGTCACAAATTCAATTTCATAGGAAGAACAACATGAAAACGCACTTCATCTCAGTTGAATAGGCATGATCTTACAGTGTTTTAATTTTTCCATCTTCCCAAGGCTATGTAGATGTTCAAGTGTCATGTCACTATAAAATACACAGATATTTAGCTGGCATATACACATAAGTTTAAATTTTACCTAAGAACAGATAAAGATTGAAAAGTGAATTTGGCCCTTGAGACTACTATCATTGGCACTTTATTACAATAATGAGAATGGTTTAGCCACCCTCTTTCTCCTCTCTCCCCTTGGAGCCCCCCTCCTCTACTTACTTTTGTCCCCATACACTTGATCTTTTCCCTCCTTCTCTTCTAAGGAAGTCTTAAGCCTATCAGTGACACTTAAACTTAATGAAGCTTCTGATCCCTATTAATGAGGATAAAAATAGATTTTACATAATCTTGAGGATGCAACGAATTTCAAAACACATCTTATAGCTGGGCGTGGTGGCACACACTTGTAATCCCAATACTTGGGAGGCTGAGACTGGAAGACCCAGGTTTGTGGCCAGCCTCAGCTACTTAGTGATGCTCTCCACAACTTAGTGAGACCCTGTTTCAAAAATAAAGAATAAAAAATAGGACTCAGGGTGTAGCTCAGAGGTAGAATGTCCCTGGGTTCAATCTCCAGTACAGCAAAACAAAACAAAACATCTTATATGCAAATTTAATAAGGCAACTTATAGCAAATTCTTAGAAAGTTTTTCACTTATGCTTTCTCATCCATTTTGTGTATGTGCAACTATTTCAAGCTGGCTTGCATTCTCTGTGTACCTGGTTCATTTCATATCTGAACCCAAGTCAGAAGAAAACTAGAGATTTGGTTATAGATTATTCCAGGGACAAAGTACAGCCACCTCTTCTTAGAATGATAAGCAGTTTCCTCTAATGAGGAGACCCCCATCTGGATGCAATGAATTCATCCTGGAAAACCTCCCCCCCCATTTAATACAAATATTGTCCTCCTTTTAGAACCCAGCTAAAATGATACCTCTAGCATGGAGCCTGCCCTTCTCTCTCCCACTCACCCTGATCTCCTCTGCTTCAGAACTTTTCTAAGTTATCGCTGACACTCATCTTACTCCTTAATTCTATTCTATCTTATCTTGTTATTTAAATGTGTCATGTTTGAGATTTGCTTTAAGGTAGATTTAAGCTCCTTAAAATCAAGGCTTGCCGGGCGTGGTGGTGCATGCTTGTAATCCCAGCATTTGGGAGGCTGAGACTGGAGGATCCGGGTTCGTGGCCAGCCTCAGCTACCTAGTGAAGCATTCTGCAACTTAGTCAGACCCTGTTTCCAAATAAAGAATAAAAAATAGGGCTGGGGGTATAGCTCGGAGATAGAATGCCTCTGAGTTCAATTCCCAGTACCGCAAAAAAAAAAAAAAAAAAAAAAAAAAAATCAAGGCTTATTAGGCACTTCTGTATCTTCCACATTACCTAGCACAAGCAAATGCTGAAAGAACATAGTCAACTGTGGAAAGCATGAATGAGGCACAAAATGAAGTACATTTGACTAAGGAGAGTCATTATCCTCTTCATGTACACTGCTTTCACTTCTTCCACCTGTTCAGATTACTTTTCATTTTTTTTATGTGGTGCTGGGGATTGAACTCAGGGGCATTCTACCTGAGTTATACCCCCAGACCTATCTTTTATTTTTTTATTTGGAAACAGGGTCTCACTAATTTTGGAGGGCCTCACTAAATAGCTGAAGCTGGCCATGAATCTGTGATCCCCCTGTCTCAGTCTTCTAAGCACTGGGATTACAGGCATGCACTACCATGCCCGACTACTTCTCATTTTTTATCACTCCAACTCCAGCCATTTGTTACCTCTTTAGGTGACTTTTAAATTAAAGGCACTGTCCAAATTGCAGAAGAAGAATATCAAAAACTCCTTTGTTTTGGCTTGCAACTGAAGGCCAAGAGAAGGGAACTACCACAGCTTTTCCTCAAAGAGTGTTCAAGTATTTAATGTGTAAGAAGGACCAAGCAGGAGGAAGAGCATAAGGGTGTCTTTCCAATGCCTAAAGAGCAAAAGAGATCTTCCAGCAGAGGCCCAGATCATGTTACTTCAGATGTGCATTTGGCTTCTAGCTCCTCTTATTTAGACAAACCACTGCATTTGGCTTCTTGATTTTTCTTTTAAATTCCACATATTGATTTTACTACTGCATCTGTTTCTCTTTTATAGAATTACTTATTTTAGCCAACCACTCTAATAGTTTATGTACCTTTTTATTCTTTGAAATGGAGAAAAGTAAGTTAAGGATATCTTTTCAAGGTGATATCTTGCCCCCCAAAAGAGGAATTTAGCAGCCTTTAGTCTCCATTTAGCACTTTATATAGTATAAAGGATGGGATCTCCATTCTCACACAATTATTCCCCCTATGTCTAAAATCAGTTTGCCAGGAAAAGCTGACAGTGTCCCATCCACCATGACCATTGTTCCTGGAAATTCAGCTAAACTCCAAGCTGAAAGTATCACCTGCTCAGGGGTTAACTCAGGATGACAGAAGGAGCAAGCTGCTCTTACAAAAAATAGTAAAATACATAAATAAATCATAGTAAACCAAATGTATGGTGTTCATTCTATATCCTCGTTCACATTGTTCATGTCTCTCAAGTAGCTTGTATTAAGTAGAAAAATAAAATATATTCATATCTGGGGATAACTATTTGCATTTCATTTTAAAGAAAAAAGTCCAGTGGACTGAATATCCCCATAAAACTCCTTGGCAGAGGTATAACAGAAAAGCCATAATGCAATTATTATACCAAGCATATTATCCCAGATACTCTCTAAATTGTATAATGTAATCCTAGTTGCCAAATTCTAGCAAGTATTTCACTTTTATTCATTGGATATTGGTTAATATGAAACCAAGGTTTAAGGGAAGGATGGGTCAAAATTCCACTCCTACTCGCAATCACCTGGGGAAAGAAAAAACAAGAGGCCAAGGAGTAGAGATCACCCACTCAGAATATCAAGTTAAGTGAAATATGAGAAAAGGCTTGAAAGTTATACATAAACTGGAGTAGCTGAAATGCTGTGACCCGCCTGTGAATTAGAAATGGTAGGTTAAAGTGATATAAGAAAAACTTGATGATCTTTATGACAAGTAAGGTAATGTGTACAGTGCAAAACTTCCAGCAAAATCTAAACCAATTTTTGGTAACTCAAATACTACTTTTCTATTAACTTGAATAAAAATATTAAAGATTCTTAATCTTCAACAGGCACCTTCTCTGTTAAATTTCCACAGAATTTAAGGAGGTACTTAGTCTCAGGGTCGTGACAGTGCTGACCCTGCACTTCACAAATCTAAGAATGAGTTCTAAGCTGGGTGTGGTGGCACAAACTTGTAATTCCAGCACTTGGGAGGCTGAGCTGGGAGGATCCGGGTTTGTGGTCACCCTCAGCTACTTAGTGAAGCCCTCCACAAAAAATAGGGCTGGGGGTGTAGCTCGGAGGTAGAATGCTGGGTTCAATCCCCAGCATCGCAAAAAAAGAAAAAGAATGAGTTCTTCCTTAATGTTTGTGCCCTGAGCACCATGTTCCTCTTACTGTAGTTGTTATTTTGCTCTGTACCTCCACACTCACTCTTTCCCAGTAGGTGGGGAGCTATTATAAAAAATAAACATGGAACTCTCACACTAGTAGTCCACTTGGATTTTGTATAATACACTAAAAAGAAATCTAGTACAACTCGGCTTGAAAATAGACCAAGGCTTTAAGGCCCAATGGGAGATGACCATTAAAGATGAATAGCAGATGACTCAATGGAGACTAACACTTCTAAGGAATCACTCTGATTTGCAGTTAATAGCCATCCCCACTCCACACACCTCCTGATTTATTTCTCCTAGTTGGGGTTTTATTTGATGAGGGAATGTACAGATGCCATGCAAGAGGATGTCTCAAATTTGTGGAACTGTAAAATAATATGTGTTTTTAAAAATATTATGGCAAACTATATGTTTAGGTTTTCCCTTTCAACAAAGAGAACCCAAGCATAATCCCTGTATTTCTGAAGCACCTGAATAAATGTGTCTAGACACAAATATCCACATATAATCAGCAACTAGCAAATAAAAGTTTATGTTTGCCTACCTCCTCCGACAAAGAGAGCAGCAATAGATGGGCAGACATCCCAGGGTGATCATGCTGATAACACCAACCCCAAACATCCGGAGCATCTGTGTAGGCTCTGTGGGTTTAATTATATCCTGTTACTTTTATGACTTGAGCAAGAGAAGCAAATCTGAGCATTTTCATAAAGTCTTTATAAAAATTATCAGTTAATAAAGTAAAATGAGGCGGTATTCTTATATGACAGGTAAATATCCTTGTGATTCTATAAGTAGGAGTTTAAGAAATGTTACTGAAATGCAAATAAAGGCTGTACTTTCAATATCTGCCCCTCAATGAATTTTTTAATAAAATGATCCTTCTGTTTTTGTTAACAGATTATTATTATGTACAATATATGTTTCTTCCTATGGCCCTAAGTGTGCTTTTTCCATGGTCATATGCCATATATTCTAGAGCACCTGAGGAACAAATTAATCTATGAACAGTTAATTTAGTAAAGAAATGGCTTCTCAAATGTTTGCTTCAAAATTATAAAACATTAAATTAAAGATAGATTCAAAAATTTGCAGATTAATAAGTGTATTTTAGTCTCATATTCATTAGGAGATACATTCTAATGTGATAGGGCAATTGTAAGACATGATTAAATTTTTAATCTAAAAGAACCAAATGTCTCATCACATATAACATAAAGACTACACTAATGAATTATAAATACCATATGAGAGTGTTAAATTAATATATTCATAATCAGGTTTTAGTTTTCATTATTAATACTAGATGTTCAACAAAGAATTTTAAATTGAATAGGGACTATATTAACCTAAGATATTGCATTGCATGCATCCTTTTACAGCATTTGTTAGTATTCCATCACATCAAATCATTCATCAAGGGATCAACTAATATTATGCTCCCATTATCCAAATGAGGGTAGCAAAGACAAATGGTCTAGTTCTCAAAACTTTAGAAAGAAAAAATCTTAAGAGAAGAAAATAGTTCATAAACAATACAACAAAAAAGCTAATAAATCTTATCATGAAATATTCAAGTCTACTCCTACATGACAAAATATTGAAGACAAGGTACATGGGAAGAATTCTACTCAGGAAAACAAAAATAAGCTAAGGTATACCCAACTGATATTGTTGACTCAGAAAATAATACCCCAAAGTGAAGGCTTCAGAAGCAGACTCAAAACAAAGTTTCTTTCTGACCTTCTCCAGTTCTCTTGTCTCCTGATCTCTTTTCCCCCCTCAAGAAAAGGTACAGAAACTACAATTTCTCTTCAATAAGACAGGTCATAGAAACTATAACTATTTTTCCCCAAAGCAAGTCATAAGCAAAAAATATCACACTTATCTTCCATACTTTTCTGGCTCGGAGCCAGCCATAAAGAAATTCTCAGAACTACCTTGTCTAATAGTAGGTCATAAGACCCCCATTTCAGAATAGGACCTTCCTTAGACACAGTAGAAAGGAATGTCACATGGAGAGGCCAAGAGAAATTTGGATAGATAGGCCTTTCTGAATTTCCCCATCTAGTCTATTAGCATTGGATCATACTCTTATTTATTTATTTATTTATTTATTTATTTATTGTGGTACTGGGGATTGAACTCAGGGGCATTCTACCTCCGTTCTCTACCCCCAGCCCTATTTTTTCATTCTTTATCTTGAAACAGGGTCTCACTAAGTTGTGGAATGCCTCATTAGGTAGCTGAGGCTGGCCCCAAACCTGGATCGTTTGGTCTCAGCCTCCCAAATACTGGGATTACAAGCATGCACCACCACGCCCAGCTGATCATACTCTTTTTGTTCAGTCATATTTTACATGGTTGTCTGCACTTCCAGTAACTGAAACATGAAGGTGGATCATTCACCCTGCATCTTTGGGTCTTTATTCTCATGGCTCCCATGTCACAAAGAACTATTAACAAATACACATGTTATGATTTTCTCTTGTTAATCTGTCTTTGTCTTTTTCTCTAGGAGTACCTCCATGACCATTTATGATGAACAGGAAAGTGATCATCCCCTTTCCTACCTCTACAATACTGACTTCCATGCATTAAGGGTTACATGTCAAAGAGCCTAGAAACCTTGAGAAAAAAAGCAGAGTGACTAAAGCAAAATAAAAGGTGAAACTAAGTTTGAATGGTCAGTCACCACCTAAGGGCTGAGCAGAAACTGCTCAGGAAGAGTCCTGACTAACTCAGGACTTTCTGAGGACAGCATTGCTCTAGGGCTTGGAGCTCCCTTTAAGTGTTAACCTATGAGAGCCAAATGGGAACTTGCTGTATTGTGTCCTGATTATTCAGGTTTGAAAAAGAGAAATAAAATAAATGAAAGAAGATGAACTTACTGTCTCTTAATGGAACAAAACATCTCAAGTTACCGGTGTTGAAGGATGAAAAACAGCACTTGAATCCCAAACATTCAGTCTCATTAAGTTCTTGCAGTTTATTACAAGCCTGTATCTGTTGGTTCTCCTTCACAATGCATGCTTTTAGAAACAGAAATACAAGAATGAAATTCAACATGGTTAATGAGCACTTTCTGTAATTAAATAATTTCATTTTTATTTTTATTTATTTATTTATTTATTTACTTATTTATTTATCTGTAGTACTGGGGATTGAACTCAGTGGCATTCTAACCTCCGTTCTCTACCCCCAGCCCTATTTTTCATTCTTTATCTTGAAACAGGGTCGCACTAAGTTGCGGAGTGCCTCACTAGGTAGCTGAGGCTGGCTGCAAACCCGGATCCTCTAGTCTCAGCCTCCCAAATGCTGGATTACAAGGGTGTGCCACCATGCCCGGCTATAATTAAATAATTTCTATAAGGCAAACATAGATTTTCTTTTTTTTTTTTTTTTGTGGTACTGGGGATTGAACTCAGGGGCATTGTACTTCCGAGCTATACATCAAGCCCTATTTTTTATTCTTTTTTTTTTTTTTTTTTTTTTTTGCAGTACTGGGGATTGAACCCAGGGGAATTCTACCCCCGAGCTATACCCCTAGCCCTATTTTTTTATTCTTTATTTTGAAATAGGGTCTCACTAAGTTGCTGAGTGCCTCACTAGATAGCTGAGGCTGGTTCAGAACCCGGATCCTCCGGTCTCAGCCTCTCAAATACTGGGATTACAAGCGTGAGATACCACTCCCGGCAAACATAGAAAAATTTTTAAGATGGTATACTTAATATATTGAATGACATATACAAATAGTGATGAATGCTGAAAAATAAGACTTAAAATAAGAAAATAAGAGTTAAAATTACCATGAAGTTATTCGACATCACCTTGTTAATTACAGATAAACTGCAGAAAAATACAAATTGTTAACATATCAGCAGTAAGGTAGTTTTAAAAGGATTATAAATCATGAGCTGAATGGTAGTGATACAAATATAACACAGAAGGAACTAAATAAAAGGCCAAAGGGCCTTAAAGTAACCACCCATTAAATGATACCACAGATATCCTCTCATTTAATTTTATTAAACTACAGGAATTTGCAGAATGCATTACAGGAATTTGCAGAATGCATCAAAGAGAATGAATGCAAGTGAAATTCACATTGTTTACCGCTCAAGAGTAAAGTAAGTGATACAACTGTTACTGATCTATTTTTGTGTAAACTTATAGTCACTAAAATATATATTTAAAATTCTCCTAATTCTTGTTATGATTCTAACATTTTAATTAGGCAGTGATTTATAAAATGAATAAAATATTCCATAAACTGCCATAAATTCATATATATGAGTTTTAAAGACTTAAAATCTTAAATAACTGATATTAAAAAAATATGCACCTTTACACAAGAAACATGTAACTACTAAAAAGGCCAATCTCAGATTTTTATTCAGTAAAGTCACATTCTTTGCTCATCTAAGGTTTCACCTTCTTCATCTAGAGTCCCTCTTATGACCCATTTTCTCCCTAGCTTCCGCATATTAGAGTGCGCATATGATTTTTTACTTTATGTGAATGACTAATCTCACTTAACATAATGTTTTCCAGTTCCATCTATTTCCCTGCAAATGACATGATTTTGTTCTTCTTTATGGCTGAGTAAAATTCTATTGTGTACATATCCCATAGATTTGGAATCCATTCATCTGTCGAGGGACATCTTGGCTGGTTCCATAGTTTGGCAATTGCAAATTGTGCAGCTATAAACATAGATACACATGCATCAGTCTGATAGTTTGATTTCCCTTATTTGGGTAGATACCCAGAACTGGTATTGCTGGATCATAAGGTAGGTTCATTCCCATTTGTCTAACAATCCTCCATACTGTTTTCCAATGTGGTTTCACTAACCTGTAATCCCACCAACAATGTGTCAGAGTTTCCACTTCTCTACACCCTTGCCAGCATTTGTTGTTGTTTGTTTTTTGATGATTGCCATTCTATTTGATGTTAGGTGAAACCTCAGGGTAGTTTGGATTTGCATCTCTCTGATTGCTAATGATGTTGAACATTTCTTCACACATTTATTGACCATTTGTATTTATTCTTTTATGAAGTGTCTATTTAGATCCTTTGCTCATTTATGGATTGGGTTATTTGTTTTCTTAGCTGTGAGTTTCTTAAGTTCTCTGTATATTCTAGATTTTAGTCGTCTATCAGAGGAGTAGCTGACAAAGATTTTCTTCCATTCTGAAGGCTCTCTGTTGAGGTTCTTGATAGTTTCCTTTGCTGCACAGAAGCTCTTGAGTTTAATGCAATCCCATGTATTGATCTTCCTTTGAGTTGCTTGTGCCTTTGAGGTCTGATGAGAAATTTTTTACCTGTTCCTAGGTGTTGAAGTTTTGGGTCTATGCCCTCTTCAAGTAGCTGCAAGGTCTCTGGCCTGACTTCTAGGTCCTTGATCCACTGTGAGTTGACTCTTGTGCAGGGTGAGAAAGTGAGGTTTATTTCCATTTTCCTGCATATGGTTAACCAGTTTTGCCAACACCATTTATTGAAGATGTTATCCTTTATGTTTTGGCTCTTTTGTCAAAAATCAATTGACTGTAAGTGTGTGGGTTTGGTTCTGCACCTTCTATTCTGCTCTATTGGTCTATGTGTCTGTTTTTGTGCCAATACCATACTGATGTTTTTTTTTTTTTTATCACTATGGCTTTGTAGTATAGTTTGAAGTCAGGTATTGTGATGCTTCCTGCATGGTTCTTGTTGCTAAGAACTACTTTGGCTATTCTGGGCTTTTTGTTGTTCCAAATGAATTTAAGGACTGAGTTTTCTATGTCTGTGAGAAGTGACCTTGGTAATTTAATGGGCATCACATTGAATCTGTAGATCACCTTTGGGAGAATGGCCATTTTGGTGATACTTATTTGGCCTATCCAAGAGAATGGAAGATCTTTCCATCTTCTAAGGACTTCATCGATTTCATTCTTCAACTTTTTATAGTTTTCCTTAAAGAGGTCTTTTACCTCCTCGGTTAGGTTTATCCCTAATTATTTTATTTTTCATGGTGCTATTGTGAGTGGAATTGTTTTCTGGATTTCTTTTTCAGCACATTGATGGTTGACATACAGGAAAGCTTCTGTTTTTTTAAGACTGATTTTTTTATCCAGACACTTTGCTGAATTTGTTGATCAAACATATAAGCATTTTGGTTGACCTTGTTGGGTCTTTTAAGTTTCATGTCATTTGCAAAAAGGGATAGTTTTAGTTCTTCTTTTCTTATTTGTATTCCTATAATTTCCTTCTCTTGCCTTATTGCTCTGGCTAGAGTCTCAAGTACTATATTGAACAGAAGTAGTGATATGGACATCTGGTCTTGTTCCTGCTTTTAGTGGGAACTATTGCAATTTTCCCCCATTTAATATGATGTTGGCTGTGGGCCTATTGTATACTGCCTTTATAATGTTGAGGTATGTTCCTTCTATTCCAATTCTCTGAAGTACTTTTAGCATGAATGGATGTTGGATTTTATCAAATGCTTCTTCAGCATCTATTGAAATGATTGTGTGACTTTTGTCTTTGATTCTGTTTATGTAGTGAATTACATGGATTGTTTTCCGTATGTTGAAACAGCCTTGCATCCCCGGGATGAACCCGACTTGGTCATGGTGTATAATTTCCTTGTTTTGGTTTTGAATGTGCATTGCTAGTATTGTGTTTAGCAGTTTTCTGTCTTAGCTCATCAGCGATATACGCCTATAGTTTTCTTCTCTAGAGCTATCTTTATTTGGCTTTGATATTAATGTGATGTTGGCTTCATAGAATGTGTTTGGAAGAGTCCCGTTTCTTGCTATTTCATGGAATAGATTGAGGCATATTGGGATTAGCTCTTCTATACAGTTTTTTTAAAATTCACTTGGAAAACCATCTGGCCCTGGGCTTTTGTTTGATGGTAAACCCTTTATTGCTGCTTCTATCTCTTTGATTGCTATTGGTCGGTTTAAGTTTTCTATATCTTCTTGACTCAATTTAGGAAGGTTGTATGTGTCTAGAAATTTGTCAGTTTCTTCTAGATTTTCCATTATGTTGGAGTATAGTTTTTCAAAGTAGTTTCTGATAATCCTCTGTTAGTCATGGAAGGTTTTTATTTCCCATCAATTTTGAGATAGTTTTGCTGGGTAAGAGAATCTTGGCTGCAAGTTATTTTCTTACAGAGTTTGGAATATATTTCTCCAGGCTCTCCTGGATTTCATGACTTGGTTTGGGAGGTCTGGAGTGATTCTAATTGGTTTGCCTCTAAATGTTACTTGGCCTTTTATGTTTGTTACCTTTAAGATTCTCTTCTTGGGCTCTACATTAGTCAACTTCATTATTATGTGGTGTTGTGTGCCTTTTCTTTGATCTTATCTAGAGGGGGTTCTATATGTTTCCTGTACCTGTGTGTCCACTTGTCTATGTTTGGAAAATCCTCTGATATTACTTCTTTCAAAAGTTGATTCCATTAGTTTTAACTTCTATTCCCTCTTCTATGTCTATTATTCTTAGGTTAGCTCTTTTAAAATTGGCCCAGATCTCATCAATGACCAATTCATGTTGTTGAATTTTTTTTTCTAAATTATGTACTATGCTTTCATTTTTGGAATGGTCATCTTCTAAGAGTGATATTATATTTTCCACATGGTCTAATCTACTTTTTATGGTTTGTATTGATGCCTTCACTTAAATTATTGCACCTTTCACATCCTTCACTTCCTTCAAGGCTTCTCTTTGATTCCTGTTCAGGGTGTCAGATTCTTTGTTTATTTATTCCTGTATTTCTTTCCAAATCTCTCTGTATTCTTTTTGGAAATCTTGTATCATTTCTACTACTAAAGATCTGAATTGTTCTTCCGGTAATCTCTGCCATTCTGTGTTGGTGAGTTCTGTTATTATGGGATTGTGGTAGCCCATTGTTTCTCTGCTATTTTTCCTTCCCATGATTTCCCTGTTCTTAAGTTTATGTCTTTGCTGTTTTTGCAAGCTTTCTCTCAATTTATAGGTTTCTTATTTCTAATTTCTCTCTACAAATAGTATCTTGTACTGAGTTGGGATTACTCTAGGGCTTCTTCTGCTCACTGCAATGGTGCCATTGGTAGATTTCAGATGTTGACTTCTAGGGTCCATTTGTTGCTTCTGTTATGGGGATTCGTCTCAAGAGGAATAAGTAGAACAGCCTGTGGCTTCTGCATTCTTAAGCCTCAATGTAGGACGTGTTTGTCTATTCCTTCTATCAGGTGAAATGAGTTCATCCTTGGTGTCTGGCAGTTCTTTCTGGTACTTCACCTTTCTGGTCCAATCTCTGCAGTAGGGCTTTAGAGATGCCCGCTGGAATATTCAAGGGCAGGTTGTATTGTGTTTAGTGGTGAAGGCTGGGTGAGAGGTGAAAAGCTGCAGTGATGGGTCCAAGAATAGGGTAAACTAGGAGATATGATCCAGTGGAATAAGAGTTTGAGTCTGTTAAGGTGATATATGGTAGAGATTAGAGATAGTGGATATGTGGGGGGATTCTGGTAGTCGATGTACAGTATTTAGGTATAGTGGTATGAAATGGTCTTTATATGAGACAGAGAAAAAAGGAAAGAGAAAAAAAAGTGCTGAGGAGAAGAATATACATAGGAGGGGGAGAAGCTTATAAAAGGGATGAGGAAGAAAGCAGACAAATGAGCAAAAAATAACAAAGCAACCAACCATCCAAACATAAATAAAACAAAGCAATACAAAACAAAAACAGAGATAAAAAAAAAAAAAACCACCACCACCAAAACCAAAACTCTTCAAGTATATAATAAGTACAGAGACGACTTGGTCTCTGTAGTCTTCTTAGATCTGGGTGGATAATTTATATTAGATTTTTGAGCATGTTTCAGGCATTCTGATTTGTTTGGTGCCCTATAGTGGTGATGTCCTTTTGTGGATCCCCTCATGTGTCCACAGTGGTTATACTGACCTGATGTCTCTCTGTGTCAGTGCAGGCACCGAGTTCCACTGATGCCTCTCCCACTGCAAGGTCATGTCTCTGAGCTCTCCACAGGGCCTGTCCCTGTGCTGCTCTTTGTCTATGTAGGCAGCAGGCATCACTGGATCTGGACCCAGTATAAGCCTGTGGCTCTGCGCTTTCCAAATGCGCGCTCCACCGCACCCCCCCATTTGCTGCTGACAGGTGTGAAGTCTAAATGCAAGGCATTTTCCAGGGGCCCTGTAATGTCTCTATGCCTCGTGTGTTCTGGGTCCCTCCAGCAATTCTGTGCCTATCCAACTGCTAGACAGGCAGGTGACCGAGTCTGTTTTTCACCGTAGGGGACCCTCTGGCCAGGCAGTTAATTTACAACTGAGTGCTACTTTGCCTCTGAAGGGAGAGGTGAGCCAGGATATTCCTGCCGAAGGCTTAAGCTGGTCATTCCGGGCGTTTTGGCCACTGTCAATTGTATAGGATATGCCTCCTGATTAGGGTGTAGAGTTCTGTAGTCGCTTACTCCACTTCTGGTCGTTGGGTATGCAGGAGGTCCTTAGATGCTTCAGTGGTAGTAGATCCCACTCCGAACAGGTGGCTCAATGGCAGCTGCTGCACTGAGGTGCAAGCTGCTACCACAGGCACAGGCTCTTTACTCTCCCTGGTCAGTTTTCTGGGTTTTGTTCAGCTACGTTTCAATTTTCGTTACTTTGTTCATTTTGCTGCTTTTTTATTCCGTCAAGAAGCTGCTTTTACAGCAGTTTTGATTCAAGTTTTACAGTGACTGAGATGAGGTGTTTCTCTTGGTCACCATCTTGGATATGTCTATTATTTTATACTTTATGCTAGATATTAAAATTAACTTTCAGACTCAAATTATTAAGAAACATTTGTAATTTTAAAGAATAAAGAGTAAAGCAATTTTATCCATTTTACATATGTAATTTTATCCAAAGGGAGGTCAGATGACCTCTCAAAATTCCTTCCCAGTTTATCTGAAAGTTATAATTTTAATCTTCAAGAGATTAATATTTTTCAAATAATAGCCTAATGGTAAAACAACAGACTATTTTTAGGGTTAAGTAGAGTGTTTATTTTAAATTATATGGGGGAAGAAACAAATTGATTAAAATATTTTACATTCTATGAATCTATTGTTATTTTAAAATTTTTTAACTGACACATAATAATTGTACATATTTATGGAGTACAATTTGGTACTTCAATACATATTCAATGTGTAATGGTTAGATCAGATTAATTGGTTTATTTATGACCTTAAACATTTATCATTTTTTTGTGTTAGAAAGATCCCAAATCCTGCAAATGACATAATTTTGTTCTTTATGGCTAAGGAAAATGCCACTGTATGTATAAACCATATTATCTTTATCTGTTCATCAACACCTAGGTAGGTTCTGCCAAGGTAGGAAAACATTCCTAAGTATGATTGGTCTAGGACAGTAAATTTAACCAAGCTTTGTACCTTGTCATAGTGAGGAGAGGTTGGATAATGAAGATGGAAAATCCCAAAAGGTAGAACTGTTTACAGTTAGACTTTAATTACAAGGTTCACACTTGTTCTAGAATGATGTTTCCCAAAACATAGGTTCTGTTCCAGTTGGATGTACCATTGGAAAAAACCTTCTATGGCCAGGAAAATTTTTTTATTGTAATAATTCGTGCTTTGTATTTATACATTTTTGTTAGGTACAAATTGATAAAGACAAATGTGCACACATTTCTCATCTGACCCTATCCCCAATTCCCACCCCGCTCCCTCGCCCTCCCTCCCTCTCAAATTCAGTTCAGTGAGTGATCTTGACATAATTGTGTAAGTACATCATGTGCCTTAGTATGCTCTCCCCCCCACCCCCCGTCCATTCCCTTCGGTTAAGTCTACTTCTTTGTTTATCGAGGGTCTCTACTTTTTCATCTGGGGACCCTCTTATGTCCCATCTACTCCCTAACATCCGCATATTAGGGAGAACATATGTTTCTTTACTCTTTGTGACTGGCTAATCT